>JAXGGA010004597.1:0-86539 GCA_038373865.1 Uloborus plumipes
AGTATAATACAGATAAATTTTACGGCAATAAACTGTAAAATTGCTAGTTTTACAGTTTATTACTGTGTATTTTACAGTTTAAAATTGGAACCTCGGCTGTCAGTAGTAATCTGTAGTACGCCAGTCCATTTTTTGCAGTGCAATTCCGAAACGTCACAGGACATTTCCCGGTAACGTTCCGCGATTTCACGTGTTTTCAAAAATTTTCTGTAAAAATTAAGTGCCTTCCGTTTCCCTACTGAGACAAGTTACATACTTATGGATTTCTCACTGTTTCTCTTTTAGATCGTTTTGACTATGGCCCAAATAAGGTTAAATGTTGTCTCTGGACATTGCAGCTTTGTAAGAATTGCAAGCAAATAAAGTTGTTCGGCTTATTTTGCTTGCAAATACTTCCATTGCTTTGCCATGTTTGCTGAAATGTTCTAAGAGCTTTTCTGGAAAAACAGGGAGGGGTCAAACTGTTACTGTGAGTTTATCTGTCTTCTGGTAAGTTCTTGATTTATTGCACAAACGTAAATCCCTTTGGATTTCAGGAAGGTTACTGACTCTTAGGGAGAAAATTTCCTGTTTTTTTTTCCTGCCAGATATGTTGCTGGTAGGAATTAGGTACATTAGCTGCCCACTATTTTCCAGGGAAATTTTGGAATCTGTTTTGTGCTGAATCGCTACAAGTTTCATGAATACAGACTCCTCAATGTTGTGAAAAATATCTTCAGCAACCATTTTGATGATGTACTCAGCTCCTTTATTAGATATTTTGCCTTCAACTCATTTACTACCTTTCTAGATTGACTGCGCCCAAATCGTAGATGAAGTACAGTCACTGGATTTTGAAGCATTGAAAAAGCAGAAAATGTTCCGTATTTGCAATACACCACCAACTCGTTTATTCCATCCATGGACTTCAGTTTCGTGCTGTTTGGTACTCGTCAGCATGGAATAAGAATAAGAGGTTTTCTGCCTCCAGCTCGTTTAATTCCTATTCCATACTGACGAGTGCCAAAAAGCACGAAACTGCAGTCCATAGATGGAATAAACGAGTTGGTGGTGTATTGCATTTTTCTGACTTAGGCCAGGCTTAGGGGTGGTTACTTACTGCTTTATGTTCCGTATTTGGTTGCAATTCTCCCTTTTAGTTTCGGCCATTCAGTCTTTAAATTTAAAAAGCTTTTTTTATAGTTCATTTCAAAGTTTTTTCGTTTCAAAATTTAATTGAGGTGTTTATTATAACGACCAGTGGGACAGACCCCAATTTTATCCATTTCTCTTCCCAAGTAGCACACTTCGTTTTTTAAACGGTTAAAAGGTTATTAACGTTGTTACAACCACTTAAAAACGTTTATAAAACGTTTAAAGGTTATTTGTGCTACCTGGGTTTATGTTTATTTGCTTTCGTTATAGCGACCTTTCTGTATCGTTCAGTTCAATATAGCAACCAAATTCAGTAGACAATATTTCTGGCCTTTTTCCAAACAGAAGCAACTTTGATCATTATTTAAGTACAAATTTTATGGAGTCTTCAGTATTCAGTACAACTTTAACAAAAGGAGGGAAAAAATCTATCATGTTCAGATGAAGGCCGTAACAATAGCTCCTAGTGTCTTAGCCATCACCACAGTGCTTTCGGTAATCAAATATAATGAGTTTCTGGAAAATGCTTATTCAATCCTATAACACAAAAATAAAATCATTTACAACTAAAATAATTATCTAATAACTTTAAATCCTTCCCAGGTAGCTCAAGTAACGTGGATGCATTCATGAACGGCTTAAAATGGTTGTCAAAACGTTGAAAATCATTTTAAAAGGTTCATTAAACAAAGCGTGCTGAGTTGATAAACAATGACGTCTGACAGACGTTCTCATTTAGTATTCCAATATTGATCTTGGTGTCTCTAAGATGTCGTCTCCTTTCAAGCATCTCTGTACATTGATGCCGCCGATACGTCATTAACTCCATGTGCCGTTAGATACTTTCTGAAGCCTCCGAGACGTCATTGTATATCAAGGGGTTGAGAGTTCAAACATCTGAGCTGTTAACCAATGCTGTGTGAAACTCTTTTCTTGAAGGCCTTCTGCCTTTCAGATCTGTTGATCCTCAACCAGTTCTCTGTTTCGTTAGGACGTCACAGTTCCTTGCAGGTAGAAAGCAACGTCACTGCTGCACAGTGCATATACTTTATTACAGCATGTCCAAGACAATACCGCAATGCCATGTTCCGCTCTTAAAGCTCTCCTTAAGCTTTACCATGACGTTTTATAATGACCCATATTTTTGGTAAGCATGTTTTGGTACACCCATTATGATTTGGCAAGAATAAAACAGCATCGAACTAGTAAAATACAAATATACATTTTGCTGTCTGTACAGCTTTCAATATCGATTTTTTATCCATATAGAAGGTACACTTCAACAGATAGGATAGGATGCTTCAGACCACTTTGAGCTCGATGCCATCCGAAGAATTTTCGGCATCCAAGTCCATGCAGTCGCACGAGATATCCGGCTCTTTGTCCCGTATCCTGTCTTGGGTGTTAGGAACTTTAACCCGGATCACGAGATCGCTCAGGTCTGGCTTCGGATTGTGCTTCGTTGGTAGTGTTTGTTCGCGGGTTCCACCAGAAGAAAGAAGCTCCCTTTCTTTCGAGTTTCGCCATTTCATGCGTCTGTTTTGAAACCAGATTTTCACCTATGAAAAATATGAAAGACCTTTCAATAACAATAGGGAAACTTTGACCCATAAAAATTCCTGTCTTGAAGCTTAGATATTGTTAAGATAGTTGCAAAACTAAAACTTACCATTGCAAAATTCTAAAAATTCAAATACTTACAAAGAATTTATGTTTGGGGTGAAAAAATGGCGCATGGCCTAAGTTACGGACCTGCGACGTCACCAAGTGTATGCTGCTTTTATGGTACCCCCGATGCAGCTGATATTAGCACTAATTACATAGTACATTATGTAAATTCTCTATAATTTGACTTTTTCTCTGAACACAGACAATTATACTCCATAGCAAAAATAAAATAAATTAATACATAAATTTTAAAAAAATGGAAAGAAAAATAAGTAAATTCATAATAATTATTATAAACAGAAGTACCTTAAAGATAAAGCAGTGAGTATGTACCTTAAAGATGTCAGAATTAAGTGTAATTTAACGTACGTAAAGAACAGCATTAATTAAGAAAGAGATTACAGAAGGAAAGCAAAATGAACATTTACTACAGGGCAATTCCATGCAAGTGTGGAAAAGCGTTGGAAAAATCAAATTACAGCAATGCGTCTGTTTTGCATATTTTTGGGTTTAAAAATATTAGAAGTTCATTATTTCTAATAATTTTTTGTCAAGAATGTAGTATTTTAGTTTTGGCAGCACTTTGAAGTTGGAAATGGAATATTTAACTTTTGGCAAAGCAAAACGGTCAATCTTTCAACGTTGGTAAGTTTCAATTTTTTTTCTTTAGATAACTGTTTTAAAGGAAGAATATTGATTAAGTTAAAAATGCAAGACAACGTGTCTACAAGTACAAATAAAAGGTTAAAATAGAGTTAGAAAACTCTAGCAGATAGCTATTTCGGGGCTGTTATGAATGAAGCCCCATCATCAGTGCAAAAAGATGATGGTTCACTGACACCAGTCAAGTGAACCCCCAAAGAATATTGATTATTACACTTTAATTCAATATTGTGAATTGTTAAAACGAGTGTTTTCAAGTAAATTAAGTGATTTATGTTAACTTCCAAAATGCACTGTTCTATGTAACGTAAGTTACCAAAAACATGTTAAAGTTCGTGAGGTGCATAAAGAAAGGGCAATGCAATGTTAACAATGCTATATTTTCTATCTTATAAGTGTGTGTTAAGCAACTAGTTAAAGTTTTTTTTAAAAATATTGTCTATTTAATTTTTTGTGCAGCAATCAAAACGTGTAACATAAGTTACCGACACGTGCAGGTAACGTAAGTTACCCTCGTAGAACTTAAATACTTGTGTTTATAATGAAAGTAAATTGTAAAATAAACCTACGCGGCAAGTAGGAGTAATTTATGCAAGAATTCTTTAAAATTTGTACTGTATTTACTTAATTTAAATTAACCATATTTCTTAAAATGTTTCTATTTGTCAATAAGATTACAATGCACCTCTATTATAAATTATATGTTTCTTTTTGGATTTTGAGATATTAATTCTCTCTAAACAATATCACTGCATTCAGAATATTTAGGAGTAATGTACTATAAATTATTCAAAAATGACTTCTGTTATGTTTTAAAGTTATCAATTATGTTTTGGAAAAAACAAAAACAAAAATATTTTATCTCTTGCAGGTGAAATACATTTTATTCTGCATTAAAATGCCACTGAACTCTGCAGAAAAGATGCGCTGTAGAAGGGGTATGAGAAAAGTCATGTGGATATTACAGATTTGTTATTCAAAGTCGCTCTTTATGGCATTGAATTATGTTAGAAAAAGCAAAA
Organism: Uloborus plumipes; assembly: GCA_038373865.1. Classification (NCBI taxonomy): domain Eukaryota; kingdom Metazoa; phylum Arthropoda; class Arachnida; order Araneae; family Uloboridae; genus Uloborus; species Uloborus plumipes. The sequence continues at coordinate 4,488 of JAXGGA010004597.1, forward strand.
TTTATCAAAAATACTTTCTGAAGATCCGCACATTGACAATGACCATTTAAGAACTAGAAATTAACAAACTGTGGGGTTTCTTTTAGCTAAGTATTTTAAGGAACAAGAGGAAGAAACAGAGATAAAAGCTGATGAATGGTGTGTGGTAAAGTACGAAAATACATTGTATCCTTGAGTTGTGACGATTATTGAGGAAAACGAGTTTAAAATATAAGTAATGGCTGCTGTTGGAACCAATTAGAAATGGCCAGTAACGACAGATGAAATTTATAATAATAAAGAAAACATGATTTGAAGAATTGAATTACCTGAACTTGTTAATAACAGCAGCCAGTATAGATTTAAGTCTTATGTTATGTAATATTTTTGATTGGTCATTGAATTTGGTATTAAATTTCTGTAAATTTAATTCATAATTGTTAATTTTGAATATTTCGATCTAAACTAAGCTGTAATTTTCATTCATTAATTTTTGTAATAAAGATATGCCTGTAAGTAAATATTGTAACTTAAGTTACTGTAACGTAAGTTACACAGTTAAAAATTCCCATAATTTTCAATTTTTGAAATAAATTTTTAAATTAATGAAAATACATTCCTAAGCATTATAAAGAACTGATAAATTATGCTTCAAACAAGAAAACAACTGTAATAGAGCAGAAAATTGCCTTAGAACCAATTTTCATATTATGTCATTCCCTTTTTGTGTAACGCAAGTTACTGCCTCATCTTTGACTGCTAGATTTTATAAAATTTAAATGCATCGAATATTTTTGCATTTTAATTTTGCTTTCAACTGTCATTTTCATAAAATACTTTCATACAAAGTTTGTACAACAAAATTTGTCTGTAATGAGGTGCTAAATGCATAAGAGTTGGTCAAAATGTAACGAAAGTTACCGTGGAATTGCCCTACAAGAAAAATCCCAAGTGAATGGAGATTTTAGTATCTGATTGGGTAGCCTCAAGAATGAATGCATTGAGCGATACCGTTGATGATTAACTTTCTGGAATATTTGGCTTGGTCCGAACAGAAATGAATTGTTTGGGTTTTGTGGGTATTAATGTTTAATTTCCACTGGCTGTAGCAGGAGATACTTTCATCGACATAATCTTGGGCTCATTTTCTGACAAATTCCTATTGGAGTGTTTAGCTAGGAGGGAAAGACAATCCGTCAAGAGGGAAAATAGGGTTTTCTGTCCAATGGAGATATCATTCAGCATGAACTATGAAGCGTGTCTTTCATGGCTATACATCCAAAGAGTTAATGCATAAACTCTATACCCCAAACCAGTACATTTAATTGATTTTTTGGCCAATAAGACTTATTGTTTTACTGTTCATGCACTTACATCATAAGATATGTTTCTCATTTCAAAATTTGCTGACTACAACCTAACAAAATATTACCAACTTACAAAACTTGAGGAGAAGCTAATAAGAACCAAAATAAGGTGTTCAAAATATCTTATTATCAAAATAAGTTTGAATACCGAAATTTGAAAGTGAACGCACATTGTTAATTTTAAGTCTTTTAAATCGGTCCTAGTGTGGTAGTACATTGTTTTTTACTTCGTGGAGAGCAAATTTAGACATACGTATTGATCAAAAATGCAAAGAAAAACTATATTTCTTAAGGATTAAGGAATTGAAAAAACGGCTCGAACTGACAATTCGCCCCTTAATCATACAAAACTTCAACTTAAGTCAAAAACAGCACGTGACAGCATAAGTAGATGAACAACTGAATCGGGATGCATAAAAAAACAAAGAATTGTGCATGATCCTTTTCGGGAATAGCTTCCCAAATAAGCCAAATTTTAATGGGAAAAGCAGCACATGTATCATCGTGAATAAAACATTAATGTTACTTTCTTTGATGAAAATTATTAAAATTTGGATTGCCTAGATGGATTATAATTCTATTAGCGTGACTTAAGAAAAGATCCGATGAGCATATGCTGTGCTGCTTTGACTATTAAAATCTGGCTTCTTTTGGACACTGTGTCTGAAAATACTCACACACAATTCTTTGTTTTTTTTATGCATCCTAATTGAGTTGTTTATCTACTTATGCTGTCACATGCTGTTTCTGACCGAAGTTGAAGTTTTGTAGGATTAAGGGGCTAATCGTCAGTTCGAGCCGTTTTACCAATTCCTTCATCCTCAAGAAGTATATTTTTTCTTGCCATTTTTGATTAATACGTATGTCTAAATTTGCTCTCCACGAAGTAAAAAACAATGTACTACCATACTAGAAACGATTTAAAAGACTAAAAATTAATACTGTGCGTTCGCTTTCAAATTTCGGTTTTCAAACTTTTTCATCTTCTTTACACGAGAACTACAGATATTTTAAGATTTTGATTATTCATTGAGCTCTCTCTGCACTTTATAGTTGAAGAAAAAAGTCACGCCTTACCTCCACCAATCACATTTCAAGGGATATTTGCATAAAATCTGACTTTTATCTAAACTTTGGCAGCAATGAAAAAAAAAAATGTCTTTTGCAATTTTCGATTTTCCTTTCGGTTATATTTCTCAAAACTCCAGACACGTATTTGGGACCATAATCTCTACCTGCAGTAGGAATTTGAAAGCATTTCGTCGAGTAGTTTTCTTTTTAATCATATATTTGCATTTTGTCTAAACTTTTGCATCGCAGTATATATATATATATATATATATATCCATCCATAGAAAAAGTAAAACGTATGATAACGGTCTCTTGTCTATGAAAAATCCAAATATGTTTTACTTTAAGCAAAAAATTAATCAACACCTTAATGTAAAAAAAGTAAGTTGCTCACGCAACAGTTGTTTTTCCTCTACACAGCAAATTTCGTGATAGACTGGTTTCTGAATCAAATGCTTCATTTGGAAACTCCACGCACAACACTAGTTCGAAGTTCGCCACAGCCAATGACATATCTTTTCCCACTCAGAGTAAGTTTTCTCTTCCTCTCTATGTTTGTTTTTATCATTATCATCAGTGCTGAAATATTAAATGTTGAAATATTATTGCCGGGTACTATTTAGTAAGAATTCAAAAACAATTGTCACGAGCTTTCGAGAGCACAGACCCTGTTGGACAAAGCTCAGGAGATCCTGTACTCGAAGACGACAAAAAGGAGAGAAAGTGATCGAACAACTGCTTGTCACAGATGATGCAGCTGTGATGTTCAGACACCCATTGATGGCGCTCTATTTGTGTGTAGAGCCTCGACGTTTTTGTCAGCTTTTACATTAACGAATGTAAGCAAGCGGCAGGCTCAGGAGCGCTAGCCACTGAATTGCTTGAATATAAATGACGTCACAGCTGCGACCAATCATCGACCACAATGTGGAGGCGCCTATTGATTGGTAGTTTTTGGGCAAAGAATGATCGCGGTGTCCACAGACACGCGCGGGGGATGACATTAGCATATCCTACCTCGAGGAGAGATCAATAGACGGAGATTAGCAGATTTACACGGAGGAAGAATATCTTCTTTTCCCGAAATAAAAGTAAGCTTAGAGGAAAGACACTCGCCTTTTTCCCCACTCGATATCCGCGCACTCGAGGCAAGATCGAGTCTTCTCAATTTAATTACATGGCGATTTTCTTCCTCTTTAAGCGTGGTAATGTTGCGGAGATTCGATGTTTAACTATTCTGTGGTTGTAATTACGACACATACCCGGGAAACGGAGTAGGCATGGTTCGTAAGTAGCCCAAAGATTCAATATTCAGATTGTGGGAGTACATTGCTAAAAATCATGCTCAATGTTTCACCAAAAAATTAGTTACATTTAACAGCAACCATCTTATTGGTGAAAAGTTTCACCAATGCAATGGTGCTTTTAAAAACTGGTGACGACCAAAAGCACCATTTCACTGGTAGAGCTAAGCACCAATAAATTGGCTACAGCTAAATTTAAGTTATCCTTTTGGTGGAAAAAATTGAAATTATTTTTTTAAAAGTAGCCAGAGAACTGCTGACTTCTTCATGTAGTTTGTAGCGACCTTTAATGAGCGTTTGATATCATTAGATACAGAGAAATTCATGGTGCACGGGATAGGGTGCCCTCTCCATGCAGTTCGGACCTAAATCCGTGTGACCTTTTCTCATGGGATTACGCATCAGTGACAGAATATGTAGGAAAGTCATCGATTCACAGGAGGACCTGTAGTATGGTCAATCTATGCAAAAAAAAAGAGCTAAAATCGCAAATCGCGATGTAGTTCTGAATTTTTAATATGTTGTTTGGGTCCCTTAGGGCAGTGTAAATCTAAGTTTGCACCTTTCTAAAACCTGTGTTCGCTGCGAAACTCGCGAAAAAATGTGAAATTTTCGGACATTTTTCAGTTTTTCCTTCATAACTCCTAAACTATGCAACTTTTGATGTGTGATGATACACGTGAATACTCATTTCAAAGAACATTAAATTTGCAACAATTTAAGCTCAAGTGAAGTTCTGTAAGAGAAATAGTTTAGGAAATATTGTACTTCGAAAAATGGAGTTTTTTTGCGAAAAGTGAAAAAATTATGCTTCTATCATAATTTGGAACACATATCGACATAAATTCCTATTCTACAAGACAAAAAAATGGGCATTTAATTACAGCACATTTAATCAGCTTTCATTCCAGCCCAAACAGTAGTCTGTAGGTTCAATATTTCATTTACAATTGCGAAAAATAAATATTTAAAATTTTGAGAAATGAGCAAAATTGTTTCCTTATAAGAATAGGAGGGCAGTGGACAATAAAAAAAGGCATAGAACGGTATTAAAAGGGTGATACTATATTAAATATTATTTTAAAAATTGAAAAAAAACTTTACAGGTCATTTTCACTCATATTTTTGCTATTTTTATGATTGTTCTTGTTGACTGTGGTCTTATCTTGACTTTTTTCAGATTTTCCCCTATCACTCTTGGACTATGCAACTTTTGATGATACGTGTGCATACCCATTTTGAAGAACACTAAATTTGCAACAATTTAAGCTCAAGTAGATTGTAGGACGAATAGTTTAGGAAATATCGCACTTCAACAATTTGTCATTTTTTGCGAAAAATGAAATAAATAGGCTTCGATCATATTTTGAACCAAATATCGACATAAATTCTTATTCTACAAGACAAAGAAAGACATTTAATTACAGTACATCTAATCAGCTTTGATTTAAGCCTAAAAAGAAGTCTGTAGGTTCAATATTCCACTTACAATTGAGAAAAAACAAATTTTTGGAAATTGAATTTTTTTTGAGAAATGAGAAAAATTGCTTTCTAATAAGAATAGGAGAGCACTGGACAACAGAAAAATGCATAGAGTTGTATAAAAAGGGTAACACTGCATTAAAATATAATTTTCATAATTAAAAAAACCCTTACAAGTTAATTTAGCTCAATGTGTTTCTTTTTTTTCTTTTGTGGGTCTTTATTAGCTGTGGTCTTACATGTATAGCTAAGCTGCTTGAAAAGAATGTGGTCGTTGTTCTGTCTCAAGATGTTTGTGTATTTTCTTCATCTACGAAAACTGGAATGGCAAGGAAGTTGTAACAACTCTTTCCGTATTTAACTGAACATATGGATCCGAAACAAAGACAACTTTCCTTTCCTGCAGCTTAGCTATAAGACCACAGCTAATAAAGACCCACAAAAAAAAAAAAAAAGAAAGAAAAAGATTGAGATAAATTAACCTGCAAGGTTTTTTTGAATTATGAAAATATTATTTTAATACAATGTTATCCTTTTTATGCAAATCTATGCATTTTTCTGTTGTCCAGTGCTCTCCTATTCTTATTAGAAAACAATTTTTCTCGTGATAGGGGAAAATCTGAAAAAAGTCAGGATAAGACCACAGTCAACAAGAACCATCATAAAAATAGCAAAAATATGAGTGAAAATGACTTGTAAAGGTTTTTTTTTCCAATTTTTAAAATAATATTTATTTATAGTATTACCCTTTTAATACCATTCTATGCATTTTTTTATTGTCACTGCCCTCCTATTCTTATAAAGAAACGATTTTGCTCATTTCTCAAAACTTTAAATATTTATTTTTCGCGATTGTAAATGAAATATTAAGCCTACAGACTACTGTTTGGGCATGAATGGAAGCTGATTAAATGTGCTGTAATTACATGTCCATTTTTTGTCTTGTAGAATAGGAATTTATACTGATATTTGGTCCAAAATATGATAGAAGCATAATTTTTGCAAACTTCAACTTGTAAAAAAACTCCATATTTCGAAGTACGATTCTCCTAAACTATTTGTTCTGCAGAACTCCACTTGAGCTTAAATTGTCGCAAATTTAGTGTTCTTTAAAATGGGTATCCACATGTATCATCAAAAGTTGCATAGTTTAGGAGTTATAAAGGAAAAACTGAAAAATGTCCGAAAATTTCGCAGTTTTTCGCGAGTTTCGCAGCGAGCACAGGTTTTAGAAAGGTGCAAACTTAGATTTACACTACCCTAAGGGACCCAAACAACATATTAAAAATTCAGAACTACATCGCGATTTGCGATTTTAAGGTCTAATTTGACTGGACTACTGACATCAGCCATCATAAGTGAGGTCGATGTACTTGTAGGTCCCGACCCACTCCAGCAAGTTATACAGAGTTTCAGAAGCAGCTTTATAGTACTATAGTAAGGAACGGAAGATATTTCTAATATCTTGCAGTATATTAAATTGCATTCACATCTGTATTCAATAAAAAAGGTTTCATGTTCTTGCAATTTATCTTTTTTCTACAACGATCGTTTACGTTCTATCATACTCTTTGTATCACCCTGTAAATGCTATAATAATGAGCATTATTAGTTAGGAAAATTGTCATAATGATTATGACTCGAGGAGTCGAGATGAAATTGAGTATCTGAGTGTTTATAAAACCTATTACAAATTCTTTTAGGCCGAGAAACTTTGCTGTTGTCATCTTGACAAATAAGGACATCGACAGCATACTTCATACTAAAAGGCGATACCTGATCATCCAGAATACTAAAATAAACACGGTGGGTCATAAGAAATGTACGAAACCAAACGATTTAATGGTGCGTGCGCACAAGGGTGACTAGTTTTTTGTCCTGTGAGCTTATCCCAATAACGTAAAAACTAGAGCAAGTGAAGGGCCAGGGGGAAAAAAGATGAAAGTGACCAAAAAGCGATTTCGAGAAAGACGAAAAACAAAGTTTGATTTCTCGTAACCCCTTGTGTAGTTAATAGAGTTTTCATGCACATTTCGGTCGATTCTCATCTTTTTTCCACCTTGTTATTCTACCAGATGATATTACTCCTTCGTAGCCCCTAGATAGTGCTAATATCTCAAAATTGACGAAAAAGGGACTTTCATCTCCCCCCCCCTGGCCCTTCAAGTAATTTATGCGTCAAAAAAAAAAAGTTTCAATGAGCTCTTTTGATCGCTACCAATTTAAATGTTTTATTATTACACTACGCGTGTGGTTCTCTGGTAAGATTTGCATGCGGTTCAGTCTGTGCCTAACGTAAGTAAAACTTATAAATATGTTGGTTTAATTGGGGTTAGGTGAGTTAAAAATAAGTTCATACATTGCTTACTGTTTAATTTTCAAGCATGGCCAAACGCATTTCAGCCCACATCCTAAATATGCCGACAGCGACATTCACTCAGTTTAATGTCTTATTTAAAGTCTTCCCTTCAATCGGCAATTCTATGAACCTTAGTAAATACGTGAAATGGGTTCTTATTTTGTTTAAGGGCGTGAGTTTCAAACTGTTATATGAATATACAAAAATACGCACCTGGGAATCTTTGAGCCCCAGCTTTTCTGCCAACTTTTTCCTATCTGGCTTGCTGATGTACTTCTGTAGCTGAAAGCGTTTCTCCAGGCCCTGCCTTTGAGCATCGGAGAAGACGGCTCGCCGCATCATGCCTCTCCTGGGCTTCCCCCTGGCTGCTGTTGCCCAAGGAAATGGGACACTGGATGCTGCTGGAAGAGCCGTCGCCGAGGGTGGGATGGAAAAGGGGATGCTCTGTCCCATCACGGTATCACTCAAACTCTGATATCCGTGGGACACTGTGCAACCTGCTGATAAACATATACTGCAATTAGCTGCATAGCTTATCATTTTGCAATTCTCAGTCAAAAAAACACTTCAAACCTCCTGCAGTTGGGCAGTCCCAGAGTTAAATGTTAAATGGACGAGATATCACGTCAAGAACAACAATACGTAGGTTGTTACTTACGTTTCTGGCCTAATGATGAAAAAAAAAAATTATGACCTAAATTGGTTTTATTGTTTTTAAAATTATTCGACAGGAGACCGATACACTTTTAAATGAGTGTTGAATAATTTTTGAGGTATTTTTCCCCTGCAGTTTCTAATACTCAAGAACATACATTTTAAAATCATCAATTGCATCTTCCGGTGTCGAAAATAGTTGATCACGTGATTTATTTTAAATGTTTGTGAATTTAAAAAAGTCTTTGAATGACTGGCCAATGCTGTACGAGGCTTGACCCAACAACTCGATGTTTTGACCGGCCAAAAACTCTTCTGTTTGACGCGATACACCGGAGCCAGGGCCAGATTAACACACGATCCTACAGGTCCGTGGACCTGGGCATCACAATTTTAGGGGCACCAAAATAGGGTAAATTTTTTTCTTTCTTCTCTTTTGGGGAACAATTACTCTGAAAATTAGCAGATTTTCTTGTGAGAGAGGTACCAAATTGCCTCTGGACCTGGGCACCATCTTGGTTTAATCGGGCTTTGACCGGAGCTCGTAAGAAAGATTCGTCTCATTTTCTGTTTTTTTTTTTTTTTTTTTTTTCAACTTCTGCGACGTCTTTCAACAAACAAATGGTCAAGTACCATTCAAAAGGGACAGTCCTGTATTCCTATAACGTCACTGTAGCCACGTTACCGGTTATTGCGGAGACACAAGCAGTCATTTGCTTCGGTGTGCTTTTCCCACGAATAACTTTTGCTGGAATGATTCATATTGGAAGACAAAATAAGGTTAATTGTTGTTTTTTTTATTCGTTTTAACTGCTTGCCTGATTATGCCGAGTTATCTCCGGCTCGTATGAGTTGCAGGTAATTATTATCCCGAGAAAACTCGGGTGAAACTAATTGATTTTACGCCTATAAATAATTAAAAATACAACTTGAAACCTACTTATTTTGTTTGTATTGCTTCATTTTCTTGTATTTTAAAATTAAATTTTTAAAAAAATGTGGTTTTTTTTTTTTTGCAATTTTTTCCAAAAAAAAAACTCGTAAGGGAAGTGGTTAATATGCATAATCCATCATTTGTCATCTGTATAGATGTTATACATTGCCTTGCAAAGTGATTTTCTGACACAATTACCGATTTTTTACGATTTTCATGATTACGACTTTTATGAAGATTGTCCTAGAACAAAGGTCGACCAGTATTTAATTGCTTATTCAAGTTTTTTATATTGCTATAGGATGGTGTTGCAGCACTTCATAAAGAATTAAGTTCGTTGATACCCACTTGTTTTAATAACCCATGTCGAAAACGAGAAAAAATAGTTGCAGAAAAATGTTCACGAAACAATTCCTTTTTTTTTTGTATAAGCAGAATTTTTCAACTTACTTTAAAAAACACAAATCTCGCTAAAAAGCAAAACTTTTTAGTGGAATTATAGTTAAAACTTAAATTTTCCTTTGGAATCATCAGCGATCACTTAGCAATAATTTTTGTTGCCAAAGAAAGAAATATAAATAGCTACTCTCGTACAAGGTGAATAAAGAGATTCCAAAAATTCACAGGGTATTTATGGGACTTTTTAGGTTTTTTTTCCAGTTTCCTGTAAGAAAAAAGTGTCTGAAAATGTCTTGAACCGCTGAAACTTTCATGAGACCTCACTGTTGTGAAAAGCATTTTTAGCTACCACTGCAGAGATATACTTAACTTCTTAATTAGGTTTTATTCTTTCAACTCTCTTAGGGCCCTTCTGTGATTCAGTGAGCCCCAAACAAAGGCAAATGGAGGTCCTTGGATATTATTCCTTTGCAAGAACTCCAGGTAAATAAGCTGCTCAGAATTTGCTCGTAATTCTGCTTAACTTTGACTGTATTTGCTTTAACATCTACCAACTCCTATTGAAAGACCCCTTATAATACCGTCCTCTCGTCTGTGTATAACTCAAGCCAAAAATGACAATTGATGAGTATGAAGAATAATGTAACTGGAATTGGGTTGAAACATTAGGACCAAAAGCAATAGTTAAGAAAAAAAGGGGAAAAAAGCTGAGCATGAATTTAAGTTCAGATGATTTTATCGATATAAAATAGGGGGCAAAAGCATTAGAGGAGATTTTTTCGCCACAGCTGTTTGGAGAAAATAATGAAATCGAAACCATACGGTGTATAGCTTTTGTTGCGACATTTTGAAGCTTTAGCAACACGGGATAAAACGATATAGAAAGATCATTAAAAACTCAACACACTTCAAATGAATTTCGTTGCAGTAATTTCAGTGGATGGAATAAAAATGTACCGGAAAACTTTACGAAATATTCCGCTAATCTAGTTTTTTGTCTGCATTTGTTAGTTTGAGGCACCATAAAACGTTAGCAATGTTTCATTAAAAGGAGGAATATAGTCTTGCACCGATAAAGAAAATTTTTCAAAAAAAAAAAAAAAAAATACTATTGAAGACTTACGTTTTTTTTTTTTTGTTTTTTGTTTTTTATTCGGATACTTATCTCATCGAGCTTTGTTCACAATTGATATAATATTAGCTGAAGTGATGTAGATAGCATATATATACAGGGTGTCCACTCCTATCGTGGACCAATAGCTAATTTCTAAACCGTTAGAGATAAGCATATAGTTCATTTAGGAAAAAATCTCCAAATTTCGAAAGGAATTTTGTGTCTATTCAATGTTTTTCAAACAATCAAATTTTGAAAGACTTACGAAATTTAAATTTTTATACAGCCCCCCAGTCCTATCAATCATATTTAGTAAAACCTTCTTGACACTGTAATGTTTAAAACTAAAAAAAAATCACTGTTCTACCACAAAAATTGACCGAGTTATGACGTTTTGAAAAATCAAGATTTTGCATTATTTCATGACGTCATCGGTGGAGCGATCTCTCGATGACGTCATGAAATAATAACATAGACCATTAAATATACCATCAAGTTATATTAAATCTGCTGAGTTAAGAATTTTTATGCACACATTAAATTTTCGTCACACTGTCGCCAAGTCCTATCGCATAGTCTTTAATGGGTTAACAATTAAAAAGAAGCTGAAGCTAGCGCAGTGGTCACAGCACTTGCCTTGCCGCGGTAAGCTCGCTGTCCGGGGTTCGATCCCATCGTGTGAAATTAAAATAACTTACGAATTTGAGAAATTAGTTGCTAGTAGGAAAGCATGAATATGACAAATATTAAATAAACTTGATCGAATCATATTTTTATATGTTGGTTAATTCTAAAGCAGCGAATGAAATTTAAATTAAAAACTTGAAAGAAGAAATGGGTGGTATACAGCTTAGTATGAATAGCTTTGAATGTACCGCCTATTTAGTCTCTCAAATGTTTAATTCAAAATTCATTTGATGCTTTAGAATTGACCAGCAATAAAGATATAACTAGATCAACTGAAAATGTTGACTGTTGTCATCAAGGAATCATATATTTATTTTATTTCATACTTTTTAGTGCGAGTCAAGCTGATAAAAATAGTTCTCTTTCGTGTTACATCAGAAAGAATATAGAGGCAACACTCCCCGCTTCACTGTGCTCTAATATTGCATCGACAGAGCTTTTAAATGAATAGAGTTAAGGCGCAAGAGACGTAAACATTTTCACGAAGCGATAAGCAATGAAAAGAAATATAATTTTGTCACTTTGCAAAAAAACGAATCTCTCTTTTCTGCAAACGCTATCAGTGATGGGAGTTTCTCCGAAATAATTCATTCATTGCGCATTCGAGTGGATTTCAATTTGATTATTTTCGTTTTCGATAATGTTTTCCTCGTCCATGCCGGCGAATCCCCTTCGCGTATTTATGAAGCACTCGCGGTTAATCGGTCCATAAAGCCGCCACTGTCGACGATTGACAGCGAGCGTATTGTGTGGCACGCACTCGAGTGCTCATGCGTGTGAGAGGCGTTTTTGTGCGGCGAGCATCATTTTCATCACTCGCACGAAACTCGATATTATCTGGTTCGAGCGTTTAAAGGTCCGAGCGTTTCAAACTTGACAATGAATTTATTCGCTGAGGCCGCTGTATTATTGACGTAAATGGTTCTCTCACTCGAGACGAGTTAAAGTCTCGGGTTTGAACACTTTCTGGACGATAAAAAGGCGCGCCCGAAGAGAAGGGATTCTTTGTGTACGGAGGACCCTTGTGTCGGGCGCCCATCTTATTAATGACAGCCAGGTGTATTATTAGGATTTTGTTTGGCAGACCACTCGTTAAAAGGTTCATCGTCAAGTGCGACATCGGACACTTTTCAGCTTTCCGTGATGGCGCCGCGAACAATGCACATTCATTCTCCTCACTCTACCCAGCAGGGACGGGAGCCTTTTTGCGGACTAATATGCAGGGTAGTGCTAAAAAAGGAGAAAAGTTGCACTTGCTTTTCTTCTGGAAATTTGTGAAATTCACGGGAATCAATGTAATTTTATTGTTGAGTTTCCCTTTTAAAGTGACCTATTGCTAAAAAAAGCAGGAGTTTTAAAGTGGGGTCAATCCTTCTCAAATCACCCAGGAAAACGGGATTTTGTAACCCATGTCCTCCGATTTTGAAAAAATTTGCTGTAGTTAATTCTTCTATGTTGTTAAGTAACCACATTAATTCTTTCGTCCATATGTGATCTAGTTTTTGTTTTACAGGTCGTCAAACTTTTCAAAAAAAGTGCATTTTCTGTCGACCGCTAAGCCTAATCTGCATACATACGGATTTCTTCTGTAAATTGTGACGGGCGCAAAAATCTTTCAATATCTATAAAAATTCTCAGCTATTTCTATAAAAGTATGAGGATTTAAGAAAAAAATGCTTGAAATTTGTATAATGTAGTTTTATTTGAATAAAAAATGAATGAAACACGACAAGCATTTTTTTTCTGTTGCAAAACATGAGTTTACTTAAGTGGATTTTTCATGGGCGGAGATCCTATTCAATAATTGAAGCATTTGAAATAAGCCTGAAGATGTGTTCTGTCATTGCAATAAAGAAAATTAGTCGTTTTTTTCGTTTTCTTGATGTTATTACACACTATATACATATCAATATTGAAAATTTTGAAAAGCTGTTCTAGTTATTTTCCTAACTGAAACTAAAATATTTTATCCTTAAAATAATAATTTATCATGCTTTTTTAACTTATAAAATTATTATATTTAGTTTTAAGGATTTATAATTGTGGTGAATGGGTGGATTAGCGAGAGTATATAGTAAAATTTTAGAAGAATAATACTGAAAATTTTGAGTTTCCGGTCGATCGGACAGTTTTTCAAGTGTATGATGTAAATTTAACGCATACACTGATATTTTAACGCGTGGCCTTCCTCGAATTGACGCATGCGTCAGGTCTTTTCTGATTTTATTAAAATAAGATTGATAGGGAAAAGAGAGATAACGAAGGTGAGGGGATTTTCTTTTCTCTACTTTTGTCTTTCGTAGGTCCCTTAATTATCGGATCCAGGAAAATAAAATACATATATTAGACTTGCTTCAAGACTTATATCGTTCATAAAAAATAAACTTGAAATTTCAACATCCTATGAAGAGCAAATATAGATGTACAGAAAATAACAACGTTACGAATGCACAAATGAGCAGTGCTCATTTGTGCATTCGTAACGTTGTTATTTTCTGTACATCTAATAGCACAAAGGTATTTGTAAACTTTAGCAAATATAAAGTTTGAAATTTGCTCCTGGTGTGTAAAAGAAAACAGAAATAACGAAATCTTTCCAAGTAAGTAAGAGACACTCTCCTGTAAGCACACTCTTGTATACAAGAGTGTGTTTTACAAGAGAAAATACTAATATCTTTTCTACAACCAAGAAAGGATAAGACGTTAGATGAAATGACTACGTCAATCCACCAGTAATAAAGGATGCCGGAATATGTGACTATTTTCTTGAAAAGGGGATTGAGTACGTGTAAAATAAGTATTTCGAATATTTCATGACCATAGAATTTCAATAAGGAGTACTATCCAAAATTTAAAATCGTAACTAGCAACAATGAACGGTTCTGTTTTGAAAGGGACAACTTGATTGAAAGACACAACTTGATTTAAAAAATGCACCATGAAAGCATTTCTGATCGTTATTTTATTTTCTTAGATCCGATAAAAAAAGGGACGAACGGAAAACAAAAACAAAGCATAGAAAATCCCATCACACTCGTTATCTTTCTTATCCCTATCACTCTTATTTTAATAAAATCAGAAAAGACCTGACGCATGCGCCAATTCAAGGAAGGTCACGCGTTAAAAAATCAAGCAGTGTATGCGTTAAATTTGCATCATACACTTGAAAGACTATCCGATTATTACCGGAAACTCAGAATTTTCAGTATTATTCCTTCTCCTGAAATTTTACTATATTATCTCTTCTCCACATATTCGCCACAATTATAAATCCTTAAAACTAAATATAACACGCTTAGAAGATAAAAAAGCATGAAAAAGTATTATTTTAAGTATAAAATATTTTAGTTTAAGTTAGGAAAATTACTAGAACAGTTTTTCAAAATTTTTAATATTTATATGAGTATATTGTGTAATAACAAGAAAACGAAAAAAAAAAAAACACTAATTTTCCTTTTTGCAATGACAGAGCACATCTTCAGGCTTATTTCAAATGCTTCAATTATTGAATAAGAACTCCGCCTCTTCATGAAAAATCCACTTAAGTAAACTCATGTTTTGTAACAGAAAAAAAAGCTTGTCGTGTTTCATTCATTTTTTATTCAAATAAAACTACATTATATAAATTTCAGGTATTTTTTTCTCAAATCCTCATACTTTTATCTACTTTTATCGACGTATCTGAGAATTTTATAGATATTAAAAGATTTTTGCGCCCGTCACAATTAACAGAAGAAATCCGTATGCATGCAGATTAGGCTTAGCGGTCGACAGAAAATGCATTTTTTGAAAAGTATGACAGCCTGTAAAACAAAAACTAGATCACATATGGACAAAAGAATTCATATGGTTACTTACCACCATAGAAAGATTAAATACACCAAATTTTATCAAAATCGGAGGACATGGGTTACATGGCCGGGTGAACTGACGTGGAATGACCCAGTGATAAAAAGAAGAAGAAAAAACTAAATCCAAATGTACACGCGCTATCTTACAAAATGAAATCTCTGCTCTTACCTGAAACGAATGGCGTCCGGAAGTTGACATATTGTAAAGGAGGTGGTTGGCGAAAGTGACGGGAAAATCCTTTATTTATCTGGTACGTGAGTGATCCTAGCTGAGAACCAACGCTTTCACCTAAAAGAAAAACAGACGCCAGTTAAGGAATGCGATGTTAATAATGGGTTTGGTACGTTTCGGCGCCAGATTTTTCCATTCCGAATTTTTTGAATGTTATAAATATTAATTAAAAAAAAGAAAGAAAATAAAGTTGAGGAAGGAATTTAGTGGATGTGGTGCCCTTGAAGCTTGGTAAAAATTATTTAAAATTATACACCGTCAAAAATAGAGCTCATGTAGGCATGGCATGTTTTATTACGACAATTTAAAGAAAAAACGTTGAAAAAATCTCAATGGTCGTCTAAATGGTAGGCAAAGGCCCTATGTCAAATTTTTTGAGCAATGCAGGGTCATTTTGTGTTTCTGTGGTGACAACTTCTTTTTCTATCAGCGGCAGCTGTTGTACATAGTTTCATCACGCGAAAACACTTTTTGGAATAACTAAAAAGCTAAACTTAATCATTGCGAACCATTACATGAACATTCAGGTAAATTTAGGACGATGTTTGATTTTTTTTATTGAGAAAAGAATTATTTATTTTTGAAAGTTAGTTCTAAGCACTAATAGATATTATTTTTCAAAATCAATTTACATACTTCTAGCTAATTACTTTAAAAAATTTGTTTACTCTTTTTCCTTATTTATTTATGTTTGCTCGCTCCATTGATGCGGTCGTGACAATTGTGCGAATGTATGTTCCTTTAAACCCAGTAATTAAAATTTCAGCTTTTAATTTTAACACATGTGAACAAAAGTAAGCTTTATGTGTCGATTCGAATAAAGTATTAACTTTCTAAAAAAAAATTTTATGACAAAAATAGTGATTTGCACTTTTTGCTCTTGTTGTGGTCGTGACATAAAAAAAAACACCTATTTTCGCTTAGCAATGCAAACATCCAAATTTTTGCAATTTATAACCATGGGTCCAGCGTCCGTGGCGAACTTAAGAAATTGCGCCCGACCCAGGGATCGCCCTGATGGGAGGTCACGGGAGGTCATTGTGACCTCCCAAAATTTCCTCATTCCAAAAATTTTGATTCATTTTTCCGGAAAATTTTCAGGCAATATTGCAGCTTTGATATTCTTTCTTCTCTTTTTTAGCATTTTTAACGATACTCGGTGTTCCCTCTAAATTTATGATGCATATGTCGTCACACACTCCAAGGTCCCTCGTACCTACCACAACTCGTGGTTTGACCGGGATGGGGCCCAGAAGAGTACTTTGTTTTTTTTTTTTATCCAGACTAAGGGTCGAGCAAACCCCTAATCCAGTACCCCCAGAGGTATCGTTTCACTTGGAGGACTTTGTGTTCAGTAATCTCTGAGAAACAATAGTTTTTTTTTTTTTTTTTTTACATTAGAAAAAACTCATAACATATCGCACTGGCGTGATTATAAGTCGAGAACAATCCCTCTCAATAATACTTAAACGGTAATGACTATAAAGAACAAAGTAGTACCATATTAGAAGTGAGAACACTTCATTAAAGCACATATAAAATTAACGACTTTAAAATATATGAAATAGGAACTCACTAAAAAATATTTATTTATTAACTTATTTTTTGAAGATAGCATCTAACCTTCTACATCTAACCATCGAAGCACAAACAGCGTTTGAAAACGTTAAATCGTTTAAAATCGCGCCGCGGTACTTGTGTTACTCATTTATGAGGTGCTTCATTTATTGTGGCTCTTGGTACGAATTTATGAAATCGCGAAACTTGCGATTAAGGACCCCCCCCCCCCTTCTTCCCGTTTTTGAGAAATAGGCACCCACATATTATTTTCTCGCTAGTTTTTATCCCCAAAAACTGTTACCAACATCGGAATTTTTTTCTGTCCTCATTAAATCGCAATCCAAAAATCTGTATCCGAATTTTTTTAACAAAAGCTTGCCAATTTTTGAAATCGTAGAACGTTATTTCTGAAGAATAGTAATTAACTAGCTGTGTGGCCCGGCGTTGCACGAGGTTTAATGTAGTGAAGGCAGTGTGAGAAAGCTACTCGCCGCCAAGGCGGCTCGCCTTTACAGCAGTGAGGAAAGTTTAAACAACTTACTCGCCGCCAAGGCGGCTCGCTTTTAAAGTAGCGAGGAAAGTTTAATCAGCCTACTCGCCGTCAAGGCGGCTCGCCTTTACAGTAGCGAGGAAAGTTTCGACAAACTACTCCCCGCTAAAGCGGCTCGCTGAAAAGCTTTCCTGCATCAAAAAGTCACTCGAATTGTTTGCACTTGCTTCCTCAGAAATAAAGATGATGTCTAGTAGTGCATACTTAGCACTCTTCCTAAATAAACGCTAAAATTCCTTACCAAAAAACAATTATTTCCTAAACGCTTTCTTCCTGTTAAGTTAATTGCAAAATTTTAAACGAAAAAGTTGTTTTAATATTTGGATCGTAGCCAAAAAAAAGTCCCTGCTAAAAACAGCAGTTGCAATTTTATTTAAAAACACATTTTCAAAATGGTACCAGAGAAAAAAAATATCAGTCATTAATTAGAATAATTAAACAATTCTTAGAACTTTGTTGTAACACGTATTCAAAATGACAACGGAAAGAAATAACTCTTAATTTTAAAAAGTTCAATAATTTAATTAACGTTTTAATTTAAAATGGCAACGGTAAAAATAAATGTCTTGGAATTTTAAATAGTTCAACAATTTAATTAACGTTTTAATTCAAAATGGCAACGGTAAGAAATAAAAGTCTTGGAATTTAAAATAGTGCAATAATTTAATTAACGCTTTAATTCAAAATGGCAACGGTAAGAAATAAAAGTCTTGGAATTTTAAATAGTTCAACAATTTAATTAATACTTTAATTTAAAATGGCTACGGGAAGAAATAAGTCTTGGAATTTTAAATAATTCAATAATTTAATTAACGTTTAATTCAAAATGGCAACGGTAAGAAATAAAAGTCTTGGAATTTAAAATAGTGCAATAATTTAATTAACGCTTTAATTTAAAATGGCGACTGAAAGAAATAAATGTCTTGGAATTTTAAATAGTTCAATAATTTAATTAACGTTTTAATTCAAAATGACAACGGTAAGAAATAAATATGTTGGAATTTTAAATAGTTCAATAATTTAATTAACGTTTTAATTCAAAATGACAACGGTAAGAAATAAATATGTTGGAATTTTAAATAGTTCAATAATTTAATTAACGTTTTAATTCAAAATAGCAACGGTAAGAAATAAAAGTCTTGGAATTTTAAATAGTTCAACCATTTAATTAACGCTTTAATTTAAAATGGCAACGGAAAGAAATAAATGTCTTGGAATTTTAAATAGTTCAATAATTTAATTAACGCTTTAATTTAAAATGGCAACTGAAAGAAATAAATGTCTTGAAATTTTAAAAGTGCAAAGAATTTAATTAACGTTTTAATTAATATCTCAGCTAATTAACGTCGTACAATTACGTGGTTGGTCTTATTGTCTTCCTTAGAAAATTTCGAATCGAATGGTATTATGTTTGATTTTTTACGCTCAGCGGTTTTTGAGGAGTTCAAGCTTCAGACGGACAGACAGACAGACAGACAGACGCGAACAGATTTTAATAGTAGTAATAAGTTGAAAGAAGCGGGGAGAAAAGGTTGTTTCTCTTTTAAGTGGATAGGACAGCACTGCCTATTACCGTATTTTTCCCCGTATAAGACGCACCCAATTTTAAGTTAAATCCCCCAATTTAATTAATCTTAAATTATTGCGTATAAGACGGTGCGTCTTATACGGCGAAAAATACGGTATATAGACGCCAGGCCCCATCTAAATTTTATCCTTCCAAACAGATATCAACTAACATCAGTGTATCCAACCGAAATCTACCTAAATAAACTTGGGCATTCTGCATGGTTTATATTATAGCGTGGGGGCGCTATTCGGGGCAGTCTATCAAATTTTTGTCTTTTAGTCTGTTTGGACTTGATACCATTGCCAACCCATAGCTACGCCACTGACCATGGACGCATTAGACGATTTTTTTTACAACCAAAATGTTTCTGCTTTCATTCTCATCCAAAGTAAATAAACAAATAAAACAATTCAGTTATCCTGTTTTTTTTTCTTTCTTTTCTTTATCCCTGCATTTTATACATCCGTCCCTGCTTTGCGGTGTTAACAGTTTTGTTGTGGGCGTGACATGTATGAAATGTGAATGTACTGCATTTATTTACAGATATGGTTATTGAATGAAAATGTTATTACAGAGAAAAACAATTAATATTCGAAGCAAATACATGAATTCCCACCCAGAAACTCTAAAAACCTCTAACTCATTAAGTAATACTGCTGCACATTTTGCAGTTTCCCATTTTTGCTTTTCTGAGTATGAGTCGGATTAATTTTGTTTTAATGAAGTTGGAGTCGCTGCCAGAATCGTCCATGTTAGCTCCCGCCTAGGACCACGACATCCGACCCTGCAGCCCTAATATTATTAGTTTCAAGAATTACTAAAAGTGTAGAAATAATTTGTTTCCATTTACCCCAACTTACCCCATATAAATATAGTTTAGAGCTAAAGTTTATACAGAAGGTTAATTAATAAATAATTACATGAAATTTTAACTCGTAAAAATGTTTTCTTAAAAACAATAAATAATTGTTGTAAATCTCCTGAAAAAACTTCATCACCAAATTAAATACATTTCCGAACGGGTGATTTTTTTCGCACCGAAAAGGACGCGCCGAATAGTCCCATCACGGTTAAGAACACACAATGCTTCTTTTTTTTGCTCGTATTTTTTCAATGTTTATTAACAAAACGAAAATACGGGAAGACATATTTAAAGGATAGCTCTTTTGCAGATTAAACAGAAAACAAAATAAGTTCCTAGTCCGACTTTGGAACCAAATAGGACACAACTGTGTACTGCCGTGCTAAGCGCAAAAGTCGTATCTGCAGACGACTTCAAAAGGAGAAATTGCCGTTTAAAGTTTTGCTTCTCCATGTATTTGATTCGGATGAAACTTTTTCAAATAATTTTTAAAAATATTTCCCATGGACAAATGACCACAAAACTTTGTATTTAGGTGAAATATGCGACAAAGAATCACGTGGTGACCGTAACTCAATTTTGACAAAAAGTGCAAATACGACTTTTGCGCTTAGCACGGCAGTGTACCTCGAGCCACTTTTTTTCCCTGCTCAAAAATAAAGAGTTTAAGGGTTTTAACAGTTTAATGCGTCAAACCGATCTACGTACCGTGTTATTCTAACTATACCATTGAGTTGAAAAAAAAAAAGCTGTACTCCAAAGGCGTATTTAAGGAGGGGGCCGAGGGCCCCCCCCCCCCCCGAAATTGAGAAAGATTTTTTCAAAAGTAGGTATTCGGTTCGTGTTTGCTCAAAAAAAAAAAAAAAAAATCCTTAAGAAAAAATCCCACTCTCTATTATCATTGTTTTCAAATGTGTATATAAGGGAGAGGGAGGCCCTCAGAGGGTCTTTCCCCCCTTACCCCCCCCCCCCCAGAAAAAAAAATTCGGAATTTTTTTTTTTTTGAATAAAGGTAGTTATTATTATTCGGTTTAAATTAACTCTTAAATTATTTACATACTTTTGGCTTGAAATATATAAATAAATAAATAATTATTGCTAATAATAATTCGTTAGATGGTACCAGGCAGTGGTGCAACCCAAAAGGGTCAGGGAGCAGTTGCGTTTTACTCAAGCGAAAAAGAACGTGTCTTGGAAAAATGAAGATATTTCAGTTAGAAAATGCATAGAAAAAATCCTAATCATTTTGAATAGAAATCTTTAAATGAAAAATATTTAACACATGTAGATTATTAGTCAGCAAATTACGTTTCTCTCTTTCTTCTCATTCCCACTTTTTTTCTAGTCAGTCAGGAAATAAGAGTCTTTAAAATAATGCTACACTCAATAAATTTAAAATAAAGTGTAATCATTCCTCCCCGGCAAGAAATTTAAAATAAAGTGTAAGTATTCCTCCCAGCAAGAAATTTAAAATAAACATACAACGTGCAATTTAATTGCAGTTTCAAGACTTCAATATCCAAACATTTTCAGAACAGAGTTCTTTTCCCGCTTCTTCAATACCTTGGTCAAACATTGCCTCAAATGGCATTTTAGAGATTTAAAATTCAAACAGTCAACGGTAGTTAATATCCCCCCCCCCTTACTTTTCTATAGTCTTTAGCTCTAAAATGTGTTTTTAGAAAGAAAGAGCCCCCGAATTAGTCTTTATGTGCAATTTCTGGAAGAGTCCCTAAATCCTTTTATTATCCTAGATGTTGTCAGACAAAGCCTAAAAGTAGTTGTTCCTATCAAGAATCATGGCGTAAGCGGCGCTATTGAATTATTTTTAAGGGGTGTTTTTAAAAGTTTTTATTTTCTTTTTCTTTCACGTGTGGCTCCAGATCCACACGTGGGCTCGTTTTTATGGGGATCTTCGTAGAATTCTTGGATGATAAGTTTTTGCTCTTGGGGGTAATGAGCACCTCTGCTAAAAGTAAAATTTTGAACCTTCAGTTTCAAAAAATAGAGCTTAAAATGGCATTCTTGAAGCTTCAATGCCGCAAAGTTTCGGGGCACAGCGCCCGAATCCTGCCTCTTCTCTTGACTGTATTAAATATACCCTAAATAAAAATGTTTTTTAAACATTAATTTCGAAACATTTTGGGAGAGAGTCCTTGCTAACGTTACTACCAAAGATGGTCTAAAGTAAAGATGGCTTACGGTTTCAATTTTGAAAATTTTCGAGGGAGATCCCTAACCACTTTTTGTCTCTTAATGTCTCCAAAGAGAACGCGAAATTGAGCATCTAGGGTAAGTGCTCCAGTAGTCGGCCATTTAAGATATCTTTTGTTGATCTTGGCTAACCTAGAACTTTCAGCTATCAATACAGCAACAAAAACAAGATAAAATTTTAGAATGAACCTTTCTGAAAGTGAATCACCTACTTGTTTCAAATATTAAAAAAAAAATGTTAAAATCCAAGCTGTTGTCAGCACTAGTAAATGCTCCAGTAGCCGGCCACAGAATCATCTTAGCTGAAAAATAAGCAGAATCGCAATCTTGGATGACGAACACACCATTCAAAATGAAGTGACTCATTACTAATTCAAAAAAAGTACCCAAAACTTAACTGCCACTGGTTGATGATTGAGGATAGGTACATGAATGTGTGAATGCGTCATATCTGACTTTGAATTAAAAATGTACTATTTATGAGGAGTTTTATGTCTTTGTGGCCGACTACTGGAGACTGGCCGACTACTGGAGCACTTACCCTATATATCGAAAATCTTTCAGGGGACGGTCTTTGAACTTTTACTTCCCAAAGATAACTTAAATGAGACTTCAGTTCAAAAAAAAAAAAAACTCATCTTTTTTTCTTTTACTCTATCATGAAGTTGTGCTTCATGATAGAGTAAAAGAAAAGAAAACGAGTTTTCAACTCATATCCTGAGTTGTGGTTCAGTGTCAAAATATTTCAGGAGAGATGCCCCGAGTCTTCTCAATTCCTTTAACGTCACTAAAAATAGCCTGAAATTACGAGTTTAGAATTTAAGTTTCAGTAAGTTTCCCAGAGGTTGATCTTCCAATGTCATCAAAAGTAGCATAAATAATTTCAATTTTGAAAAAAGTTTTGGATGGAATCTAAAACTTCGTAATTTTCTATATTTTCCAAAAAATACAAAATTTTAATTCAATTTGAAAATTTCTACCTGTTTTACAGTAATAGCGAAAAAAAAAAAAAAAGAAAGTGTGTGTGGGGGGGGGGGCCTGCTTGATTATATGGGCCCCTCCGAAATAAAAACCTATATACGTCACTGCTGTACTCGTGCTAAGATTTTAGGGGAAATGAACCACTTCCCCATGTAAAATAATCATTTTTCTTCAACTTAAAATCAAATGCACACACACTCTTTGAAAATCCACAGGGTTCGTACGCTTCTTCAAAATTCCTCCAATAACCCTTCATTTAGGATTTTTTTTTTTTTGAAGGGTCCTTTAAACTCCTGAAAACTCCTCCATTTTTAGTACAAAACAACACTGTAAAAAAAAAATAATAAAAAGAACACTATACACAAAACCTTGTTTCCTTTACTGACATAGATTTGTCAGTAAAGAATTTTTTTTTCATTAATTTCTTCGCAGGGGGTGGTGTCCCCCATAAGATCTCCCCCCCCCCCGAAGGCAGGAAAAAATGGGTTCATGATTGCAACACAGTGCAGTACAGATCGCAGTACACAGTGTGCACTGAAAAAAGTGATGCAGACATTTTGGAATTCCTTAGAGGAGATTCTTATGGAAAGACTAAATACTGATAAAATATTTACTTTTTCTTAAATACTTCGAATTTTGGTACTCTTTGCAATCATCTCGTACACGGATATGCTACCGAAATGATGTACATTATGAATATACATTGCATGCGTTTTCTAATCCTTTACTACTTCAGAAATAGATGCTTTTAGAAAAACTGAAAGCCCTTTACTTTTTTATAAAATGCATCGATCCTTCATACTTTAAGGCTAAGTGATGAAATGATTACAGAATGATGCTCAATGTTCAGTCAAAAGGGTTTTCTAATTCTTTTCTCCTCCACTCCCCCTCTCGGAGCTCTCCTTTCTTTTCGGCCACCGATCGTTTTTAATGGAAGCACGTGTTAGGCATCGCGATCGCAGCTGTTTCCCAAGGAGGGAAGATGGGAAACCGATAATAAATCTTGGCCGCCCATTCCTCGTAATTAAATGATAATAATGAACCCTCGGGTCGCGCCTGACACGCAATTATTGTTCCATGTCGTTCACACGTGCCAACCACGCGGGGGGTGGGAAAGAGGCGCCAATTTCATGGGCACCTCCTCGCTGCTAAACATTTCTCCATTCTTGAAGGAAGTTGCTTTTGGGATCGTTTTGATCTTAACTCCGAACCCCCGAACTCTTCTTTTTTTTTCCCCCTCATGATGAAACGAAATATCTTAACTCGGAGATCCTCAATATGGGTTCCGCAGAACCCGGAGGTTCCATGAAGTTTTGGCAGGGGTTCCGCTAGTGCTTCCGCAATTCCGCTATCTTTTTAGGTAAAAGGCCACAATTTTAGTAAAATCATAATTTTTTAAAGAAGATCGCATTCTTAATGGCGGTTTGGTTTGCTTAGAAGTAAATATTTTATGGTCAAAGTTATAATATAAAATTTTGCGTAAACCATGTACTTAAAATGCATTTCTCGAGGAGCATATTTGTTATTCGTAGTATGTACTTTAGAACTCTTCTCCCTCCAGAGAAAACACCATTCATAATCTTATTAAGCTGTTTGACACTGATATATAATGAAGAATGTAGTTAAAGTTAATAATTTTTAGTAAGATAAATCTTTGGAATCAATTCTTTTTTTTAACCTACTGTTTGATCAAAAAATTCCTTCAAAAAAGCGGTGAGCTCAAAGGGTTCTTGATCAAGAAGTTCCTATCAGAAAACGGTAGATTCAATTGCTTCCTCAGAGTAAAAAAATTGAGTACTTTGTCTAAACTTAAACGAACTAATGACATAAAATCAGTTTTTATTGAACTTCTCCGCAACTGAGGAGCCAGTGGCGTTGCAAAGGGGAGGAGATGTGAGGTTATAACTCTTTCCATGAAGAAACAAAATTATAAGAGTACAGTAAAAAACAAAATGAAAAAAAAATTTTTTTTATTTTTCTTTTGGCTTCTGCTCTACCTATGTATCGACAGGGCTAAGGCTCGTAGCCTAATATCTTAATATCTCGCTCATTTATTGTGCAACTAGCTCCAGTTTTTGCACAATCATGAAACGACTCATAAAAAATAGAAAAAGTAATTCCAAAGATAGTTAAAGTTTCAATAATGTTATGCTTTTCAGCAGTTTTTACAAAGAGAGTCGATTTTGGTGTTCTTAGACACATGGGCCCTTAGTTAACCAACTCTGAGCAAGGATTACTTCACGCAAAGTTAAAAACAAAAGAGAAAAAAGAAACAATGGGGGAGTTTCCTACAGTCAAAAGTATTACTTTTTGTTACTGAAATTGATAGAATGATATAAAAAAATAACATGGGCCAGGAAAATACTTTAATTTTCCCAACAGTTTATTTATTATTATTTTTTTTAAATACCCTACCTTGAAAACGGGGCGTGGTTTTTGTGACGTCAGTGGTGCACCTAACAGCTCTCTTTCCAATAATAACGCCATTTTGCTTGACTTGTCCAATCGCAGGAATCGGTGACGTCACGACCTTCGTCATCTCACTACAACCAATTAGATTTCGCGCTTACGTGCACCACTGACGTCATGCGCAGATTTTTTTTTTTTTTTTTTCAGAATAGCATCTGCGCAACGGTTAAAATAATTCATAAAAAATATATAACTGTGTCAAAAAATTTAAAAAATGTCAATTCCTATGTTTTGAAGCATGTTCTTTCAGAAAAAAATACTTTTGAAATTTCGGAAACTCCTCCATTGCCAGAAAAAACTACTATGAAACTGTTAAAAAATTACAGAATTCATCAGTATTAATAAAACAATATTGCATTGTATGAACTCAAAAACAGTATCGACAATTTCGTGTTTTCGGTAGATTGACAGCTTTTTTTATACTAGTAAACTACCGAGCAACACGATGAAACAAAAGCTACTGCAAGAAAAATAAAGTAGTTTTGACATCACTCTTCAATATTACTTTTGCTACACTGCTTCCTGGTTATTAAAAACTGCTCGTTGTTAACGCTTTGTTATCAGTTAGCCTTTCCTATGACAACTATGTCACGACCTAGGGAATTTTCGTTATTCTACACCAAAATGAAGGGGGGTGGGTGGATTTGTTGAATCGGTCTTATTTGAAGCTCGGTTGAAATGGATCATTGGTGTTGAAAAAACTGCTTAATGCTTTCACGACCAGCATTCAATATGAAGAGATAACATTTCCGGGTCACACCAAACTCAACCACTGTTGATGTCAGCCGCAGAGCTTGACGAAACGTCTGGATTTTCTTTTCCATTCCGACCATTGCCAATAAGCCCAGAAATGTTATCTCCTCAGGTTGGTGTGCTGTTATTGGTTTAATTATGTTATCTGAATCATGCAAAAAGATAAATAGAAATTGTTACAATGAAATAATGCTGAAAATGTTCATCCAAAAGAAAGGCTTAGGTTGAAACACTGAAATTGTGTTACCTCTCGCTAGCAATTGGAGCTAAAGCAGGAGCGTCAAATGGAGTCTTAATGAGAGACGACATCTAAAGTCACTTTGAGGTGGATTCGGCCTCTGAAGCGATCAGGTGAATAAATCTCGGAACTTAATGCGTCTAATGTTTACGATGGCGGCGTAAACAAATCGAAATTATTGAAATGAGCGGCACCACCTCCAAGAAAAGACGAAATGAGCCAATCGGGAGGGAAATCACTTAAAGGCGGCATTCCAGTCTGCACAGTTGTTTCTGATTTATGATAATGGCCTTTATGAATATGAGTTTAATGGCCATGCAAATGATAATGTTCGCAATCACTAATGCTTGCCCTCCGAAATCA
Organism: Uloborus plumipes; assembly: GCA_038373865.1. NCBI lineage: Eukaryota > Metazoa > Arthropoda > Arachnida > Araneae > Uloboridae > Uloborus > Uloborus plumipes. Next base: position 31,481 of record JAXGGA010004597.1, read on the forward strand.
ATTCACGATCCGACTCTTTATGAAGGATCCAATGATAGCTCATTAATGTAAACAATTTGCCTCTTCTTTGTACAATTACGATTAATGTCGTCCTTTTTAAATGCGCCGAAATTATTTCTTTTATCTTTTTATTGAGCTTTCTCGCTTTCTGATGATAAATTATTTATTGCTGATCGCGAGTCTCCGTTTTGGGATTTTAGCTAAACGAACTCTTTTATTTAGTAACAAAGCGATCGGTTTACGGTTTCGCACTCTAGTTGAAAACAATAAAAAAAAAAGGAAGGCATTTACCATTTTTACGAATATTTTGCTGAATAAAGAAAATTAGGACCAACCGATAAACTTTAATTTGAAAACTTCGAAAGGAGGCTATTCTTAGCAACATTGGAATTTCGAAATAATCAATTTTCCCACGCTTTCGAAAAAAAAAAATTGTTAAACTTCGATCCACTCTGTTAAATTTCAACATCATCAAAAAGTTTTGAAAGTGATTTTCAGGGTACGTATTGAGTTAGTGGATTGAAGAGTAATTGAATGGACAAGCATGAAATAAGCAAAAAGAACATCAAACTTTAGCGTGAGGGAGGGGGGGGGTGTTATAACTATTGAGAGAAATTAAAAGTTGGGGGGTGGGGGGGCAGTAGGATTTAAGTTTATTCCGCACGTTAAACATTAAACGTTAGCATGTATTGCTCCGTTCGATCTGCCAACAACTTCATAATGAACGTGGGATAAACAAGGTTATGCCGCGCAACGTTGTTTGTTTCTATCACTTTATTTTTCTTACAAAATAAACTGCGCAGGGTCAGGTGTGGTAAAATGGGTCAAAAAGGAATCAGGCTTTGACAGCTAAACTGCTCAGGATATGCAAATGACTCTTCCTTGTGACATTTAAAGTGAAATATCTCGGAAAAAAAAATATTGATACAGATAAATAAGTTAGAAAATGTGTTGTCAATGACCCATTTTACCCCATAGCGTGGGGTAAAACGGGTCTCTAGTGGGGTAAAATGAGTCAGGGCTTTAAAGGATTTTTCACGATTTATTGAACAGTAATTCCGTACTTTTGTTAATTAATGATAAAACAATTAGCACATAAGCAGTTCTAGAAATAAATATTGTCATCTTGCTTTATTTCAGATCCAGGAATGTCTAACACTGTTTACGATGAAAAAAATTCGAAACATCATCTCTCTCCGGAAACAAAAAACTTTTACTGTAATTTAAAATTTCATTGCACGTTATTCTACATTGAGATGAAGAATGATGGCATGAGAATATTTTTTTTTTTTTTTTGACATTTTCCCCAAAAAACTTAACTTGTTCCCATTTTCCAACTGTCAAAGGTTGCTATCAATGCATTTTGATTCAGCAATAAATTTCTTTTTCAGAAAAGGTTTATTTACTATTTATTTAGCTTTGTGTCTGTGTGTCAGTTTAATTGATTTTATCTCTAGACTCTTTCAGTATGCAGTCTTTTCAATATTGTCGAGTTGCAATTTCACAAGTTTCTTTCTGCATGTGTGTAATTTTCTCCTCTGTTATCTTTTACTGTTTTCTTTTTTTTTTGGTTATTGGTGTATAGGAGAGAGTGGGTTTATAATAGAAGTTAAAATATGCATAAAAATAAAATACATGCTTAACTCTCCTTGTTACAATATCGAAGAAACAGCCTCATTTGTTGTTGAGATTTTAGATGTTGGTGTCGTTCCTTCAACTGTATTGTTTGAATTCAGCTCTGTAGAATGTTTTTCTATGATTTGGTTGCCGAGGCTTCTTTCTTTGGCGAAAATAAGTCACTTTTGCTTGACTTCTTAACAACATTTTCTGACGGAAGTTCATCGAGCAAAAGCTGTGCTTTTAATATTGGCCTTTTGATTTAATTAAATTATTTTGCACTATAAGTTTATATATTTGTGTATTAAAAGAATGACAAAGCAGTATATTGCTTGTTTTAAATTAGTACATACATATATGACGACAAAACATGAGCTAGTAAGCAAAAAATATAATTAGCTCTTTAGTATATGCAAAGCCTTATAGAAAGCGAAAATTGACCCATTTTACCCCACGCATGTTTTAATATCCCTGAAAGATTCATTTTTGCTGTTTTGTCTTCGATATTTTAGGAATTTATTCCTGAAAATGCGCTCTAAGCAGTAGGTTAAAACTGTATTTCCATTTCACTTTCTTTAAATCAAAAGTTTTTATAATGATCACAGTCAAGCGTTTTTTAAGAAAAACACTTAATCGCTAGTATCTAACTTTAAACTGGAAGGTGCACCTTATTTTTCATATAAAGTATTGCCTGGTGTCCATAATACATAAAAATGGCAACACAGAAAGAAAATATTATTTGCACAATTTTTAAGGAATTTTTTTAAGAACCTGACCCATTTCACCCCTGACCCATTTTACCCCACCTGACCCTACTAGAGATGTGATATCGATGACAAATCATCGATGGTTTTGATACATCCGCCAAAAACATCGATGTTTCAAATCATCGATCATTTTTTACATGTGTTACGTACAAATTGGAATGTACAGGACCCCTTATTACAATGCGCTCGTTACATCGTTCAGTCGGATCCATCGCGTTTTGTGAATTTGTCTCCTGAAAAAAAAAAAAAACATGGACCGTAAGACATTGATGACAATTATAGATTTTTTTCTGGTGAGATAAATATTACAGTTAACGATTAGCGATGCAACTTGTGTTTTATCAAACATTTCCATGAAACTTTTTTTTCCTGAAACGAAAAGCACCAGCGTAAAAAAAAAAAAAAAAAAAAAACCCACACCCATAACAACAATATTTAAAAATAATTGATTGTAAATTATCAATGGTAATGAAAGAAAACTTTTTCCAGTGAGATAGATTTGCAAAAACTGGTTAAAGAGAGGAATCTTTTTAATCGTATATTTGAACAGGCGAGTGGATAAAGGTGATATGTGACATTTGAATTTCGCCGATTTACACAAATTCAAGTTAGTGTGTGTTCAATTGTGTTGACTCACATACACCGTTGAAGGGGCAAGTGAATAAAGGTAATATGTGCCAGTTTTTTTTTATTTGTAGAAAAAAATCTTTCAAAATAAAAATTATTACCTTATCACCTTCATCCATGGTAAAAAGTACGTTTTTCCAAAATTGTCACATATCACCTTTATCCACTTGCCCCTTCATTTATATATACAATATATATATATATATATATATATATAATATATATATAATATATATATATCATATATATATATATATATATTATATATATATATATACTATATATATATATATATATATATATATATATATATATATATATATATATATATATATATTTTACTCAAAAAAAAAACAAAGAAAACATCGAACGCAAAATAACGGTGAGTAAAAAAAATCGATCGTGAAACATCAATAGTAACAATAAAAAAAAAATTCCTAATGAGATAGACTACAGCTGCTGATCAACGATGCAACTTTTTACTGCATGTTTTCATGAAACTATTTGACTAAAATATAAAACATCGACTTCAAAAAGAAGAATAAGAAATAAGAAGAAGATCGGCGATAGCAAATCCAAGTCAGCGATGTTTAAAAAAAATCCAGGGCAAACATTCATAATAACTAATCATCGAAAACTTTTGACAATGACAATAATACTGCCACTGCTGATTAACGATGTAAATGTTTTAATAAGTGTAATTATCGCATATTTTTATGTAACTTTTTTTTTCAGAAATATAAAGCATCGACCATTAAACATCGATAGTAAAAACATCGATGTTTCCAAAACATCGACATCGATATCGCACCTTTATTGCATACATGAATGTACACTTTACAAAAAAAGGTTCTCACGTTCTGAAAAATAAATTGCATGTACGTTCTTCACAGTGAATTGCATACACGTTCTGAAAAAAAAAATGCGTACACGTTCTGAAAAAAAATGCGTACACGTTCTGAAAAATAAACTGCATACACGCTCTGAAAAATAAACTGCATACGAGTTCGGCTAAATAAATTGCATACATGTTTTGTAAAATAAATTGCACACATGTTATGCAAAATAAATTGAATACACGTTTTGTAGAATTAATTATCTGCAAATGGGTGACAAAGTAGTATTAGTTTGTAACGATAGCTCGTAAGCACTAGCTAAAAATGGAATTTTTATGCAATATTTCATTGTGTTTTGCTTTTATATCGTTCTAGTGATCGTTATCTGTGGATTTCAGATGATAATTAATAAAATGGAGCTGCGAGTTTTAATTCGTTACTGCTGGAAGCAGTAACGAATTTTGAGGTGGTTCCGAATGGTCGTGCCATCAATGCCGAACTTCACTGTCAGCAACTAAAGAGGGTCTACGAAAAGTGGAAGCAAATGTACCCGGCTCTGATCAACCGAAAGTGCCCTTTGATGCAGCAGGACAATGCCATTCCACACACCACCAAGAAGATCACAGAAAAGTTTGTAGAGCTGGGCTGCGTTTCTGCCACATCCAGCCTATAGACTGAGCTTCATCAGGTTACGGCTTTTCTGCTCAAAGCAACATTTACTGAAGAGCCGCCAATTTCAATTTTTCACGAGTGTTTATGAACTTTTGGGACAACCTAATACGAAGACACATGTGAGAAAGCCTTGGTGTATTTCAAAGAACAAGAACGCACGAGTCACTTTGCATTTAAGTCTGCCACCTAGCGGTTATGAAAGTCAATTATTTGGGGCATTCAAAGAGTACTATGTCAGCCGTTATAAGAGCTTACACGAAATGCTTACACTTTATTAACATCTAAAGAAAATTTTGCTTGATTTTTTACACCCTTAAATTCATTTATCCAGTGAAATCAATTTTGATGCTGAGGCAGCGAAATTCTAATTTGAAGCAGCTCAAGGGGACAAAACATGGAGCTAACTTGCCAATTAATTGAAACATTTTCAATTGAAATTTGAGCATTCCTAAAAACTTAAACAACATCAGATGTTTTACTCACACAATATTATGAAATATTTTTTTACAAAATGTACAGAATCACGAAGAAAAATAGTGTTCGGTTATTATTTATTGAAATCGCACTTTTTATGCATAATCGATAACTTAGTGGCTGCAATGCAACCGCAGTCAATATGAGATACAAACTTGGAGTTATCAAAATATTAGAAACTATTCTAAAAAGACTCTTACAATGGATGATTGACTTTTCTAGTTTTAGTACCGGCCTCATTTTCTCACTTACAAATCCCATACTGGCCAGGAAACCATAAATAGTGCAATAATGAAAAAAAGTTCAAATAAATAGCAATCGGAAGAGCATATTGTAAAGCACGCGTTTCTGATTGCATGAATTATTTGCTCTCAAGTATCCGTTATCATAGTCTTTAGGTCCGCCAAAATATTTAGAAAAGTGGCCAAATTTAGCGACTTTCAGTGAGCAATGGAAGATATCTTTTAGGCTGCGACATCGATGTCGATGTTTTGGAAAAATCGACATCGATGCTTGTGGGTCGATGTTTTCCCAACATCGATGTTTTGGGTTCGATGTTCTTTTCAATGTCGATGTTTTATAATCCAGCAAAAAAACTTGATAAACATATGCGATATGCAGACGTATTAAGAAGTTTTTATCCTTAATCAGAAGTTTCAGTATTAATCTCATTAGAAAACATTTTCTATGATTATTATCGACGTTTTGTTCTCGATGTTTCTAAAACATTTCTAATTTGCTTTCGCCATTTTTAAAAAAATTATTTGTTTCATTATTATTCTTTATGTGAATGTTTATATTTCAGCAAAAAACAAAAAAAAAAAAAAAAAATCATCAAGATATGCAACCAAAAGTTGTATCGTTAATCAGCCGTTACTCTATCAATCTCGTTAGAAGACGTTTTTGATAATTACCATCGATGTTTTAAGGTCGATGTCTTTAAATGATCACTGTTTCGAGTTCGATGTTTTTTTTTTTCTTTCGATGTCCGTTTTACACTTCAGCAAAAAGAAGTAAAAATATACAATAAAAAAGATCCACTTCTAACAGTTGTAATATCTATCGTATTGAAATAGTTTTTTTTTTTTTTAATTACTGCCGATGATTTACGGTCAAAGATTATTAAACATCGTTGTTTTTGTTTTGCTTTCGAAATTTTTTTCGATAACGCTGTTTTACATTTCAACAAAAAAAGTTTCATAAAAATATGCGATAAGTAAAATTCATACAGTTAATCAACAATTGCAGTATTTATTTCACTAAAAAAGTTTTCTTTTATTAAGATCGATATCATACGGTTGATGTTTTTCAGGAGACAAAAGATAAATCTAATTGAGTGATATAAAGAGGCGCAATGTATTGGGGAGTTACTGTGTTACTGTACATTTAAATGTGTAAGTATTTTTTATAAAAAAAAGATCGATGTTTTTTGGTCGATGTATCGATACCACCGATGTCTTAATTTCGAAACATCGATGCCTTGAAACATCGATGTTTTGCCTTCGATGTCGCACCCCTAATATCTTTCTTACGATTTACAGATAGATGTTCTGCAGCATGCAGACGGTGAAATTGGGTGATCATTTTCTTGCCAAGTCATTAAATTTGGCGCTTTTCTCAAAACTTCAGCAGACTTGAAGACCTTATATCTCGATAACGAATGGACGAGAGCAAATGATTTTCGCGTTAAACAAGCAAAATCTCAAGATTCTCTTTCGATTGGTACCTAGTCAAACCTTTTTTATTATTACACTTCACGTTTTAAAATATGGTTGCTCTGACATGTTTAATATCACTGTAAAAAAAAAAGGACTTTGTATTGATTGATTTGTTTACCAGTTCGTAAAAATGTGCGCATTATACAGGGTTATTCTAAATGATGGACACATTTTTAAAAATTCGTATTTATTAAAGTACAAATCCAAAATGAAGTCTTTATACCAATAGAAGGATTAAGTTTAAAAGGCTCTTATAATTTGGACCTTGACGTACGAGGCTTTCTGAACGAGTCCCTTCTCTGGCGCTGGATCAAGGGCGGATCCAACTTCTGGTTTAGGGGAGGGTAATTTTCGGGAAGGAAGTGCAATTTTTGCGCAAAAATAGTTGTGTTTGGCAAATTTTTTCTTAAAATTAGTCCCAAAAACTGCAGTTTTATCCCATATTTAGTCACTTAAAGGGGATCCTGACCCCCATGACCACCCCCTCTGGATCTGCGCCTGCGCTGGATAAAGATCGATGGGAAATGAAAAATTGGCTCTACTGGCCCCCCGAGATCTCCTAATCTCACTCCATGTGGCTTCAGTGGACTCGACACCCCCACGGGATCACGAATATTTGTCGAGTGAAAACACAGGTTCCTCAATCAACAATCTAATGCTGGTTGCGTTACATTGCTTGTGAATGCTCTATAATACTTTTCTCAGCGTGGCAACTTGTGAGACTAACGTAGTACATATCCACCACCTTGGAATGTATCCCACATTCATAAGCATAGCTTCTCACGGCTATATGGAAAGATAAGACCACATCTGGACACAAGATTTTTCGACTTACCATGGAAAAATGTATTTTTCTCACTGTAGCCATGTCGTTGGTCAACTTATCCAACCAACTTTAGTCAGTGCTCGACCTTGTGTCGGACGCATAGGTTGTCTCAGTCAGTGAGACTGAGAAAAACTCTTATCCGGCGGTGTACCATCCCCGGATCATGAGGGAGGCAAACTCTCCTTGGGTTATAGTCACGGCAGTGACTAGGAATAGTTTATACGAAAAGTCAACGAATCTTAAATGTACATTTGTGTAGATAATTTGTACATTTTCTGGAAATAAAAGTTTAACCCAGAATCGTACATTTTACTTTTCTGGTACTCACGACATTACAAGCCCTACTGCAGATACAGTAAAGGGCATCGGTACACCAGAAAATAGCTGCTAAAAATGGGTTTAAAATTCGTTTAAAAGAGAAACATTACTAATAAAATTTTCTAACGCCGTAGCTAAGGGCGGTGAGAAAGGCCGTGTGAAGGCCACTCTTGAAACACGTTTCGCAACACCTCTGGGAGGAATGAGAATAGATGAAACGTCGCAGCTGACCTCCACCCGGGTGTCAAGCGCCCTTAGTTTTGTGGTGAGGCCCGTACCTGAAAGGTTAACTAGAAGATACATTCATAATCATGTCCGGCAATCGGTAACAGGGTTCGATGTTTTCGGCCGATTTCGATTTCCCAGATACGAAATTTATGAAATTTTAAGAAGGGCAGAGGTGAAAATTTGGAGGCTGTAATTAGTGTCATGTCTGGTTCTTCCTCTAATGGTTTCCATATTCTGTTCGATCCCATCTCCCATTTATCTTGATCGGCCGAGGATGTTGATCCCGGCGCTCTCCCTTGATTGAGACGTTCGGGGCAACACCCACTCTCCGAAGCCGAGAGACCTCCGTCACCTCTCGCCGCGCTACCAGCGCAAAAAAAAGCCCATTTAACATTCATGAATTTCACTCGAGAGGCAATCTTCCCCCGCCTTCTTTCCCTTTCAAATCGCGACATTCCAAGAAATATTTTATTGAAATTTCATCGGCGATGGATGTGAGTTTCACCCTTTTTTGCCACATTTATCTGAAATATTATCCTCCCTCACTCTCTCTCTAGAAGCTTTTCTTTGGCCCCATTTTATTCGCCAATGCCATCTTCGGGGATTCAAAAACCATTGTGATTTGGTTCCATTTCTGAATTTCACCCTCACTATTGCGTAATATGAGATAATGATTAACCGATAGGCAGAGTTTTATTTGGTATTTCTGAAAGTCTTTTCGCAATAGTGTTTTCACTCACCCATGCTTTCACTCAACAATGATTTCACATTTAGTGGTCATTTTTCAAGGTTAACTTTTTATTCAAAAAAAGCAAGTGAATATCATTTTAAGCTGAATTATTATTTTTTACTATTTTATGCCAAATAAAATCTACCTCGCCTTTAACTGTTCCTTTTTTTTACCACTGCTCGAACATTGGTGCCAATTTTCAACGCATTCTCTTCTCGGAATTTTCATCGCTTTTCTACATGGGACATTTTTTAACAAAATGGCTTCGAAAGAGTAGCAATCACATACGGGGCCTGATTAAGATATCACGGGGCCCTAGGCCAAATACTTTTTTTGAGCCCCCCATAATGAATCTTTTCAATTTTAAGCATGGGATAAAACAAATTTAGGCATTGACTACAACAATTTTAGCCATTTGGTGGCCCCTAAATTGTGGGGGCCCTAGGCCGTGGTCTAGTTCTCCTATTCAGTAATCAGGCCCTGATCACATATTGCTGACAGACACCTTATGACAGTCTTGTTATCATTTTTAATATTTAATGTCTCTGTACATGTATACATTGAAGTAAAGAAGTACTTATCTTTGAAGTACTGATCATTAATTTTGCCGGTAAAGCTGTAATTTTATTTTTTATTTCAACCCTTGATTCCTGCCGTACCTGCCATTTCTTGCTTGAGATGAGGAAGGGCACAATTCTGTACCTCAGAACCAGACTAACGTAAGTCCATTTTCGTCATTTTTCGGTAGAGGGGAAAAACGATTGTCGAATACATCGTTTTTCCCCTCTACTGAAAAATGACGAAAATGGACTTACGTTAGTCTGGTTCTGAGGTACAGAATTGTTGACTGGTTAAAAAAAGAAAAAAAAAAAAAAAAAGCTTGCAAATGAGCGTTAAATTCTATACTAGAACTGTGTGAAACACTAATGGGAATAATAATGTGAAAAAGGAGTTACTTATAAAGACCAATGTTAAAAAACATTATAGTAATAAAAAGGAAAGAAACTATATTAAAAAAATAATTAAACAAATAAATACAATAATATAAAGGGGGGGGGGTCATATGGGCATGGACAAAATACCATACTTTAAATGCTCCACTGAGACTGGAATTCATAACGAAAAATGCTTTGTAAATATACTTCGTTTAAAATAACAGTAATAATAAGCAAAGCAAAGAAATATATACCTAAAATACTTATAATAAAAATAGCTCTAAGTTAGTCAGAGTTAGTACACCCAAGTTAAAATGCCTGATAGCGGGCTCACTATAAACATACACAATAATGAAATTATTGTAAAAAAGAAGAAAAACGACTTAATGATTGCGAGTTGTAAACGCTATAAGCCGATAGAAGAAATGGAAACAACGTGTTTCCATTTCTTCTACCGATGCTTGAGATAGTGACAGATTAGTTGAACAATTTCATCCGGAAAATAGAAAAATTAAGGAAACCATCCCAACTGAAACTTTGTTGATTATTTGAATTATATTGAGTATAAAAAAGAATCAGCTGATTCGAACGTGGTGGATTATACGTAGTTGACTGCATAAACATGATAGAAAAAAATTATATTTAGTCATTCCATCTCGATTGAAAATTTATTATGTTAAAGACCTTCAGTTGACGCAATAAATATTGCATTGCGTAAATTAAGTCTGAGTTCCGCGGGCTCTTTTAATAGAGAAACGGGTGATTTTTCCTCCTTCATCTAATAAGCTGAATATTTGATTTTGCATTAAGTAACATCTCTAATTACATTGGAAAGATGACAATCAAGGGGAACTCGGGCGAAGTGAAATAGCGATGCAAAGTGAAATGGTGAAATATTTTAACAGCTCTCAGTGCCACCTATCTAGCAATATTTTAACTAAGTTTCTAATCGTATATTTGATTCCAGTCAAAAAATAAATAGCTCTAAAAATCAAACAAAAAATAATACAGGCCATTTTCAAAATTTGATGCACATCTTGTTGTATGCATTATTTTTCCTTACCTTTTTTTGCTAGTGTTGTTAAGTGTATGCTAATGACGCCTGGACTGAGGAGATTTAAGGAAGATAGAAAAGAACGTATGCAAAATCATAAATTAGTGCTTAAAAGTATACTTGTTAGGAGCATCTAGTTCATAGTGCCCTTATGTAAAGAATTAAAACTTTCATTTTTTCCTTTTTTAACTTTCACTTTAGAAAAAAAAACGCAAGTGATAGATTAAAACGACATTGCCTTGAATCTTGAATTGCGAGCGAGAAAAATGTTAAGCGTGTGAAAAGTATCGTCAAAGCTTCGTTCTTTTTCCAAATGCTTAAAAAACATTGTTGAAAAATAAATAAATTTGATACCGATAATCTTTAAAATATCCATCATATAAACTTTTCATAAACGGCTTCTTTAATTCGAGCTTATTTTATGCTCGCCTGGTATTTCACCAGCTAGTATCCTCCCATCATCTTGGAAAGCATAGTTTGTGAACGAAGAAGAAATCCCCTCAGCGGATGCTTGGTGAGGAAAAATTTGTTTAAAATAGCGAAACTTGTGAGAATCTAATGGGCCATACACTAATAACCCCCTCAAAGGCTAATGTCTCTGGCCAAGATGTCGCTGCGTAAGCGTTTCAGAAAATACTTTCTTTTTCTTTTTTGCTTGTAAGTCAGATTACCTGCTTGAACTGTAAATAGGTTGGGCAGGATTTCTCCTTGATTTTAAAAGTGGTTTCTTCAGTTTCGAATTTTATCACTGTTAGTATGATACCGTAAAACAGCGAAATTCACTGTCTGTGCAAGATCGAAAATGAGGCAGAGAATTGAAGCTCTGATTTGCCATAGCCTCTTTTTTCTTTCTTTCTTTTTTTTTTTTTTTTTGCATTTACTTGTTTTATATTTCAACGTAATGCTAGCATTATGGAGTAATTATTAATATACATTTCCGAAAATATTTCTGTCTCTTTTGCTTCAAAATCATATTACCTTAATCCTAAATAGGTTCGGCAGAATTTCTCCCCGATTTTAAAAATAGTTAATCTGATTCTTGAAGCTTTATCATTGTTGTCGTGATGCGTCAAAGGGGTGATACTTGTTATATGTGTGTGTGTGTGTATGTGCGTAAGATCGAAAATCCGATAGAGAAGTAAAGTCAAGTAGACTTACCCTTTTTAATTAATTAATTCATATTTCTATTTATTCATTTATATTACAATTCAATACTGATATTGACTAATTGTAAGAATAAAACTTTTACTTTTGGACCTAAGTCCATCATATAGTATTTGTAATAGTTATTATTATTTTTAATGCAAAGAATTGCGCTTAAACAGGATGTAATGCGTGTTAACAAATATCCAAAAACTTAAGCTAGCATTTAGTCAATTTTAACTCAGTTTTTGGGGTGCTTTAGATTTTCAATATGTTTAAACTTCTCTAGAGTTTCGTCATTTTTTTGTAAAAATACATTTTAAAAATATATATATATGCGTTTCAATTGTATACTCAACTCGAAAGTCACAGTGGAGTGCTTAGTGAATACATCTACTTTTAAACAATCAGTTCGATTGGGGAGGGGGGGAGAAACTATTTTTTGTATTCGAAAACAATTTACACTACAGAGACATATGTAAGGTGTTATTTTTTTCAGAAATAATGCACTCTATATAATTCTGTCGTTTTATTGTATTTATGGGCACTTCATATTGAAATGTGCACCAACTATGAAATTGTCACTGAGAACCATCCTTTTGTAACGCATATTTGTGATCAGCATCTTCATTTAATTTCGTGTACTCAATGGTTATTTAATTTTATCCAACTGTTGCTTCTCAATGAAATTGATTAAAAGCAAAATCTTAATGTTCAAAATTATTCTAATACTTTTGAATATAATACCTAAACCGTTTTGGGCACGGCAAAGATTGTTCTTTATTTAATGTCGAAATATGAACTCACCCAAGAATAAAATCTTGAATTAATATAGCAACAATTAAAAGCTTTAATTTTTCTAAAATTAATTACGAAGTTACTCTTTGATAAAATATGGTCTGAGGACGAGTATGTTTTAATTAATAAACAACATAGAAAAGCTTTTATACGGAAATCCAACACTTGAGCTCAGAATCCGTAGTTTTTTCGTTATGATAAAAATGAATTTTGTTGCCGTTTGAGGGTTCGTAAATCTTTGCAAACTGAAACAGTGGAAGTTGATTTCTATATAAAGAAATAAAAATAATGGTGAACAGAATAATGTAATCACTTTGCATTTTTACACAAGAGATATTTTTATGCCCCTCGGTTCCTGTTCGAAAGAACGGGAGGCCCTAGCCAGAGATATATATGGGTGAATATCAGGAAAAGTGCCAATTAGACCGTGGAAATTTTCAATTTTCAAAGATACTCAGAAAATAAAATTAATAGGGTACTTCAAATACACATTAGTAATAACTTTTTTAAAAATTAGGGGTATGATCAAGATGAACATTTACCCCCATTTTAGGGGGGTTGTCTTCGAGCGTTACCGACACGATGAGAATGCTACCGATCTGACAAATATCACAGATTTCACACTAAATGTACATAAGTAAACACTTTCATTACCTTTTATGTTTAAAAAGAAAATAATTATTACTTAGAATGTAATGATATTTACACAGCATGAACGCTTTTTTGTTTCATAAATAAAATTAGAAACTAATTAAAAGTTAGTTTAAATTTAAATAAGTGCGACAAAGTTTTTTTTAAACAGATATATAGGTTAATAGTTGAAAAATCAAAATAAAATAAAATTCTTACCACAATCTTAAAAAACAAAATTAATTCCAGACAGTCAGAGTTTGGCGTGGGAGGGAGATTTGCACTAAACTGTTCGTAAGTTTTCCATTTTAAAGTTTTCCATTTTGAAACAAAATAACATTTTTGGGTGCAAGGTCTGAATATTGATGTAAAAGAAAAGAGGGTGAAAAATGGCAATAATTTTGTTTGAAAACTCAAATTTTGCGGAAAAATTAATGTTTTTGAAGCATTTAAAAGAACAATAAATAAACTGCTTCCAATAATGGGAAAAATTGGCAGGAAAAACAATGCACTTGAAATTATCTTTGTACTTCAAAACTCAACTCAACAAACTCATAACACGAAGAAGAAAGAATTGCGAAAAAACATCGGTAACGCACGCATCAGTTTCGCATCAAATATCTTCTACTTCGACGCTGCCGACATGACAAATTTCCCACAATACGATAGCTGAACATCCCTAATTAAAGATACGAGAATAAAAACACCTTATTATGTCCATGGAATAGGTTTCTTTTCAATTATGCAAAAATAGATTGGAAAATTAATTTATTTTGTGTCTTAATTTCCGCTGCCGACATGACACTTCATTTGGTAGAAACGGAAAAGTCAAGAATGAATAAATCTTACCTGTAATTCACTGCAACTGAAATGAAAACTTTCGATCGGAACTTAAACATCATATATTAGGGCCTCCCCCAGTGTACTTTATTAATACCAAAAAATGTTTTGTCTTCAAATTATCATCACTTTGTCTTCAAATTATCGTCATGTTATGAAAACTTGTGACAAGCAGGAATCGCAATTTTTTTGTAAATATAAATTTATTTTATCAAAAACACAAGAATTAATCTTCATAACGAACATAAAACACGTAATTTCCTTCAGTATATATTTCTGCTGCGATGTTTTACAATCCACAGGATTTTTTTTTTTTTTTAATTTGCTATTCGAATGTGTGACGCGCTGCCGACATGACATTGAAGCAGTAAAAAGAGTTCTACTGTCACGAATTAAAGTAAAATCTAAAAATTTTGTTATGGATTGTATGTACGACGAAGTTTACAGTATGAAAATATAAATATTTTTGGTTTTTATTTGGAAGTGCTTGGGAAATTCATTTGTGACTTAAATTAGCACTTTTTTTTTATATTCATCCATATATACAATGCAAAGGCTTGGTAACGTATCCGATTTACGTCAAAATGCGTTGGCATTTCTTTGAGGCAAACTCAGCTCCCAGCAATTCCAAATGGAAATGAACTTAGGGCAACTATCCCCTCCACCTCTGTTCCATGAAAAAACTAAATTAGTGATCAAGACACAGTAAATAACCCTCTCGGCTCTATGCCAAAAACGTTATAAGAAGTCACAGACCAGAGAGGGAGCAGATTTGGGGAGTCAAAACCATCGCCTTCTCTAATGATACAGCAGTTTATATACATGCAAGGACACCCCCCCCCCTCCAAAAAAGTATATTGCGCCTGCACTAAAAGCGCATAAGTAATTATGCTTCCAGCTGTCGGCCACCTTGTCTAGTGGTCAGAGAAGTCCTATAGACCAGGCGTTGGAGGGGGTTGAGTATGCAAAATATGAGGACCGCATTCTGTTGATGGATTTTGGTTGGGGAAAGCTCATAGATTAACAATATGGATCTTGCCGAGCTGATATTTGGTCCAATTTTTTCAAAACCCCTCCTAGCGGTCATAAGGAAAATCGATGGAGTGCATACTAAAAAGTCATTTTATTGATCACTTTTGTCATAATTTCAGCTAATTCTAACAGTGGAAGTGATGGTGGGTTGTTTTTAATTGATGATATACCTCATGATCTTGACTTTTTATAGTTGCCAGCGGTCGTTCAACGATTTGACGTACATTTACAAGGTTGAACTAAGACTCTGGCAGAGAGGGCTCAGTCATTTGCTGCAGACTTACTCGTAGGTCATCATTAGACTTTTCATATCCAAATAAACATAAATCAGTAGGTTGCAACTGAGTTTTATGAGAATCTTGCCAAATACGTATTTGTTCTGTAGCCCTTAACAAATACATAGTATGTGACGTGCATAGCACTTTCATTAAATTAATGCAAAAACCTATACTATGAAAAATCGGACAATCTCGGAGTTCATCAGCTCTTAGTTTTTTCCTTGAAACAAGGAAAAAACGAAGGGAAAAAAGATATGTGCAAGCTATTTCTAACTGTTTTAATTACTCTTCATTTTAATCTAGGTTTCTCATAAATGAACGAGCTATTTGACCAAAGGACTCAGTCTCAGCTTTCAAAAATTGCACTTTATTATCAAATCTGTTGGTTGTATCGCAACCACTTACAGTGTCTAATGGTGATAAAATTTTGCACATGCTTTCACCAAGGGATTCAGCAGCTAAATGGCACCCAAGAAGAAACTTCTTTGTCCAAAAACCATCGATCCAGACCTAAACAACCAATATTTGCTAGTTCTTTCCAGTAGTAAATTGCCAAAATGAATACATCAGTATCAACGCAGAGGATAATAACATGAGCTTACTGCATGGACTATATGTCAAACCTTTTTCAAATCCACTTCTAAATGGTTTGATTTTAATTCAAGTACGTCATAAAATAAAGTCCCTTCTAGCTTAAAACTGTTTGTTGGGGTCATCAAATATTCCACAAATGTACATTTCGCAGTCTTCTTTTACTTGAACATATTTTGAAGATTTGTGCACATAAACAAAACAAGCTGTTATTTATTTTGAGTGCTTGAAAAGGAAGCTTTGCAATCATCAGGTGCTTTTGTCGAAGGACTTGAAATTATGTAGTTTTTAATGATTTGGTTTTTACTACGTAAATTTGACTCTAAAAATTTTATTGAAAGGTCATCATATCTATGGAATTTTTCATCAATTCATTTTACTTGAGACTTCTCAAGACATTTTCAAGGCATGTTAAAATTACCTCTACAGGTCGTGAATGATATGAAAAGAGGAATACATTCTTTCAAGAGTACTGCAGGAACGTTCCATGCTGTAGCCTGTGACTTAGCTTTAGAGCAGTCTCAAAATCGATCTTTTACTGCGGCAGGAGGCTTAATTGGTATCACTAAAAATGAAGAAGAATGCCAAGATGGTGAATATTTATCCATTCAAAAATAGCTTTCACTCAATTATTTAACCATATCTTGGAATACAATCTGATATTACATTGGACATAAAAGGTCAGAATGAATACACGCATTCGATGATTAATACGGGCAAAAAATATATTCAAAATATTATAAAGTATTTTAAACCTTGTAATCCACTCAGCATTGGAGAATGTGTGCTTCGTAATATTTTCAGCTGCGCATTTTCTAAAGATCTAGTACGTAATGATTACTTAATGTTAAAGAAAAAGGGGAGGCTCTATTAAATACATATGAAGATGAACGATTTTTTATGAAAATTGAGAAATTATCAGATCCTATACAGAAAACGAAAGTTCCCAGCTTTATAGTACTCTTGGCAAAATGAGCAAAAATAGGTGCAACAAGCAACTGCAGAACGTAACAGATAAAATAATTTTCCAAAAATTATTCCTGGTGGCACATCAATGTGGATTTAATAAAAAAAATTAGCATCGTGTGGGTGTGTGTGTGACATATTAGACTGCTCCAAGTATCTATTTGACCATGCCGGATTTTATAGGAAATAACCAAAATCACAACTCGCCCTTGAAATTCAAAACTGTTCAAACTATGGTCCGAACTCTTAGCAAGCTATTATATATTCAAACACTCGAAAAATTTATATTGTTCGTAGTATGGCACTTGTTTACCAAATGCAATTATAAAAGTTCAATACTTTTGTTGATTTTGCCAAAGCTTTTTTCAAATTCAATGACCCAACTAAATGTTTCAAGCTAGAAGAGACTTTATTTTATGAAGTACTTGAATTAAAATCAATCCATTTAGAAGTTGATTCAAGAACGTTTTGTCACATATTCCATGCAGTAAGCTTATGTTATTACCCTCGGCGTTGATACAGATGTATCCATTTTGGCAATTTACTACTGAAAAGAAACAGCAAATATTGGTTGCTTAGGTCTGTTGATCGACGGTTTTCGGACAAAGAAGTTTCTTCTAGGGTGCTATTTAGCTGCTGAATCCTTTGGTGAAAGCATGTGCAAAATTTGCCAACATTACACGCTGTAAGTGGTTGCCATACTACCAACAGATTTAACAGTAAAGTGCAATTTTTGAAAGCTGAGACTGAGCCCTTTGATCAAACAGCTCGTTCATCTATGGGAAACCTAGATTAAAATGAAGAGTAATTAAAACAGTTAGAAATAGCCTGCATATATATATATTCTTTCAAGAAAAAACTAAGAGCTGATGAAGCTACTAGTACGTCTGCAGCAAATGACTGAGCCCTCTCTGCCAGAATCTTTAGTTCAACCTTGTAAATGTACGTCAAGTCTTTGAACTACTGCTTGCAGCTATAAAAAGTCAAGATCATGAGGTATATCATTACATAAATGTATCAATAACAGTTGTCAAAATAAAAATTAGTAATTGCTTGTCTTGCTTGCACATATTCTATTTCAATTCGCTGTTTTCTCTTGTATAATTTTAACTACTTAATTAATTAAAAATATATATTAGTTTTATTATTTAATTAAAAACAACCCACCATCACTTCCACTGTTAGAATCAGCTGAAATTATGACATAAGTCATCAATAAAATGACTTTTTAGTATGCAATCCATCTATTTTCCTTATGACCGTTAAGAGGGGTTTTGAAAAAAATTGGACCAAATATCAGCAAGGCAAGATCCATATTGTCAATCTATGAGCTTTCCTCAACCAAAATCCATCAATAGAATGCGGTCCTTATATTTTGCTTACTCAAGCCCCTCGAGCGCCCGGTCTACTACGCGAATGGGAATTTTTCGAGTCCGAATCCCGGCTCACCAAGGTTGAAGACCTCTGTGCTGGATCGAGTGCATTTATTTGCCATGATTCTCCTTCAGTCAATATTATTTTCAAAACTTTTATCAGTGACACTCCAATGGTAGGACAATTTGACATCCATAAAAATTTTCTTATTCGATAGATTCGGATTTACTGATGATTCGGAAAATTTGGAGACAGTTTTGCAGTGTTACAGGTATTTTTTATTTATTTTTTAAATGATGCCTTATATCTCTCCTCATTAGATTTAAGTATGTATGCAAATATATTGCATATTTTGCAAATTTATCTTTTATTCATTCTGTAAAATTCGACGCTTCATTCAGTGCATTGCGAATCCACCCCCCCCCCCCATAAAAAAAAAACTAAGTTCGGCCCGTCCTCTAATATCTCTGCATGCTCAAGAAAGTTGTTCATGTAGTTAGTTTTTTTTTTTTTTTCAAAAATCTCTATTGGCGGTTACGGGTCTAAAGATTCATTTATTTCATAAAAAATATTCGTCTATTTTACTAGGCTATGCTGCAATGGCCAAAAATGTTGCGTAGAAGTGGATGCTTTTAAATAACACACTTAAATATTGCTACATTCATACTTTTCCGGATTCCAAGCTACAAAAAGAATAACACCTGTTAAATATTTTTATGCATATCTTTCAAAATAGAGAAATGTATTTTAGATATTCAAATAAAAATAACGCCCCTAAAGTTTGCCGCCCCTTTTTGGAGCAAGAACGGGATCACTTCAATACGTAACAATTAATTGCATAACGCATTATACACAATTAAGTGCATACCGGTAAAATTATATTTCGTAAAAATGTCATTGAAATTGGGTTCACAGAGAGCAAATTCTAACAAGTAACATTAAAAACCAGGACAAACTCGCTTTTTCCTAAAAGTTTTCAAGAAGTGAAGCTCTCCCTTCCTTCAGCAAGAGGTCTTCCACCATGACTCTTAAAATGATCGTGTAAAGTTGTAATTTAGACATTTCTATACGGTCTCTTATGGACACTAATCATCATAATCGAGTGACAATGCGTGGTCATTCAAATAAAGCTTAATTGCAACTAAAGTGCTCGAAGTCAAGGTAATTATGAGATATTTAAGCGATTTCCAGACTTGATTGCCCATTAAAAGGCAATTAGTCGAAAATGAATATGCTTGCGGCTGCTTGGTCGATGCGAAACGAATTCAAGCAGAGCTAGGTTCGAACAATCCGGAAACGAGTGAAAAGAAGCTGTTGCGTTATTATTGGCTAATGTTTTGAAATACTCAGGACTGAAACACTATTGGCTGATTCCATCGTCGCGTGCAGACAATAGGGAAGTTTTCGATTTTTCAATTTTATTTTTATGTGATAGAGCAACATACAAGAACATCAACGGCGAAAAAATTTTGCGCTGCGACACGCAGTTTTTTTTTTTAATAATTTTTAAATTTCATGCGGCTGTGACGTCACTGGGCACTCGTTGGCGCTTTTGAACTTTCCACTAAGGCGAAGAAAGAGCGAGAAGCTTTAGATGCGAGGAGCTCGAGAAACCGGTTTCTCCTTCTTCCGCACTGTTGTTCGCTCTGCACTGCCGTAAATTTTTTTTCTCGCCAAGTGATGCGTTCTAAAAATTTGACTACGGATTTCGCCAAAAAATATCAAAACAATAACCCCTAGCAGGGTATTGGATTGCTCTTTGATAAATCCAGTTTTAAATAGTGAATTAGTAGACTTTAAGGTATTGATTACGGAAGGAGAAAATCCCGCAAAGAAACGATAATATAGCAAAAATCCAATTTTTATGGATGAAAGGCTGAAAGTTACTGCCATCTGACGTCACGGGTTTCGGTTTCAAGGCGCGCTTTTTTTGCGCTTGGGTTTTTAAAAAAATCATTAAGAATCAACCGTTGTGTTTTAAAATTCGGCAATGGTGAATTTTTGTGTTTTGTAAACCTCTTAACAATATCTAGTAGTTAAAAAAGGGATATTCAATTGGTCACAACTACCCTATTGGACAAAATCCTCCCTTGTATTTTTCATCTATGAGCCGGTTATATTTCAAAAGTGGGTCAAGTCCACTTTTTGTTGTAGCGAGATACGATATAGTGAAGGTAAGGTGCTTCAATAATCAGTTCTAAAAATGAAGAGAAAAAACTTCCATCTCTGACATATTAGAATTCTGAACTTGTTTCGGCTCTAAATTGTAACAGATACAAAGATCATACAAGGTTTTATCTCTAATTCCCTCTACCTTCATTTTTAACCCCTGAACGCAACAAAGAAGGGAATTTTAAGTTTGACGTGTCGAACTGAGTATATGTTTATGGCACCGTAAAGCCTAAACGGATGGACCGATTGAGAAAAAAAAATTTTGAAAGGGGAAGTGATTGAGAGTGTTCTTAGCTAGGTCGCGTCTTTGGAAGACATTAATTAGCAAATATACTAATTATACACCTTTGAAATGTTTTTCGCGATTTTTGAAGTGAAAACATAGTAGAAAATTTAAAACGATTGTACCAAAAAGAAAGGGGAAAAAAACATTTCTGCATCTGGTACGATGTGTTTGGAACTTTCAATGTAAAATAGAACTGTTTTCACAACGTTTTCTGGCAAATACGGCAAAGGCTTAAATCTACAGGATCGGAAACCAATTTCATTGTTGGCCGACGAGAAAAGAAAACTCAATGATTTAAAATGTTTAACTGCTTCCAGTTCCTATTTGTTAACAATTAAAATACTTATAATTGGTTTTAGTATAAGAATTTTCAATTTTCCTTCTTTATTCTGCGTTTGCGACTAGCAAATTTTACTAGTAAGGGTTATCTTTCCTTTTCTGTGTTCACCACTTCCTCTCGAAAACGATTGAATATATTTAGATTTAAAATGCTTTATGACCGGAGAAGTTCGTTTCAATATGAGATCGGCAATCAGGGTCGGGGTTGTTTAAATTTCTAATTTAATCTTAGTACTTATTTTCAGAGATCGACTTCCCCAATTTCAAATTAAACCGCTCATCATATATGCAAAGTATTTGGAGATATAGATAAAACTTTGTTGATCTAGTGAAAGCACTTTATTTGTGTGTATTTTTTAAGCAAAAAAACTTTCCAATACCTTTTTGAGCAATTACAAATTGCTATTTATTTTCATTTTAGATCTCAGATTACGCCTAGTCCCTGCTCCTTCGGGTGGTGGTGGTGGTGAATATGCTCTGAACACACACACGACCACCTACACACACACACAAACGCAAGAGCTTGAGCTCATCAATAGGGATGCACCGATAAGCAAATTGGCCGATTACCGATTACCGATTAATCGGCAGTTGATAATCGGCCGATTAATCGGTCAAGCCGATTAATGATTAAAATGGTTGTTTTCAGTACTACCAATTTCACCATTACAGTTTTTTCTTCGTTTTTTTTACAATTCTAACTTTTGAAATAGTTCCTTTTTCTTCCATTTTCCTAATTTTACCAGAATAATTTCAAAATTTTATCAAATTTCTCTGAACTAATTTTCATATTCTTGTCAATAATATTGCATTAACACATTGCTAATTATGTAAACTAGACATGAAAATTCAAAAAAAAAAAAAAAAAGAGGAGAGGAGTCTGTGTGGTGAGCAATCCAATTTTGAAGTTCTTTCAGTTTCAATTTTTCAATTATTAGTAACTATGTAATTCGAGACTTTTATCCTTTGTGAAAATCGAAGATTATCTAAAAGCAAGGAGAAAAGTATCGACGCATGAAAAATGTTGCTACATTAACTATGTGTATTTTTTTTGAAAATAGGAGAATTAATGTATTAAAAACTTTACATCAATGGTAAGGATTATTATTACTGTTAATAAAATTATTCATCATAATGTCTTAGTTTAGGTTTACTTTAAAAAATAATATTTAAAAACTATTTTTTCCGCCGATTAATCGGCCCGATTTTGGCGATTATTAAGAATCGGCTAAGTGACCGATTATGGCCGATTAATCGGTACTGCCGATTAATCGGTGCATCCCTACTCATCAATTGCAATTGAAGGGTCAAGTGGATAAGGCGATAAGGGTGATATGTGGCATTTGAATTTCGCCGATTTACACAAATTCAAATTAGTGTGTATTCAATGAAAAATGATCAAAAAAGCTTTGTGCTGAACTATAATTGAAGTTAAAAATCAACGTAAATAAAGCACAAATAAGGTAGAAACTACAGCAAATAGCTATTTCAAGGCTACAATGGAGCCCCTTCCTCAGTGCAAGAAGCTCAGCAAACAACATGAAAGCTGTAAGAGAACCGAGCGCGAAGCACGTGGGCCCCCTTATAGTGTGTATTCAATAGTGTTAACTCACAAACACAATTGAAGGGGCAAGTGAATTAAGGTGATATGTGATAATATTTTAAATTTCTAGAAAAAGCTTTAAAAATGTATATATTACCTTATCACCATCATCTATGGTAAAAAGTATTCTTTTCCAAAATTGTTACATATCACCTTTATCCACTAGTTGCGAAAAACATTATTTGAAATCAAGATGTCAAAATTCAAATTAATTTTTATACTTTATCGTAGATTGTACTGTTCACAAGATTTTTAGATTTAATTTCTGGTTCTTTTCCTTGTCAGCACATTTAACTGCATCCATTTCAGTTCTACTACAGAAAAATAATTTTAAGTTTCCTATCTCTAAGAACAGTTCTGCTACTTGCTTAATTTTTATTTTTAGAATGAAGCTTATTTATCACCTGCAGGGCAGACTTTACTGTCCGTCCATGAAAACCGCGCCTAGCACTCGAGAACCATTCCACTTAAAAAAGGGGTGATGGGTTGTGAGTGGGAACTTTCTGAAGTTTACAATTTTAAAACTTGCATTTTTTTTTTGCTATCCTTTTGACATATTCAACTAAACTATATATTTGAAATTAACATCGTTCTACGTTGTTCGATACGGCTCAAACTGCTTCTTATTATTCTTCCCCTTATTGTTATCTCTCCTATCACCCCTATTTTAGTAAGATCAGC
Organism: Uloborus plumipes; assembly: GCA_038373865.1. NCBI lineage: Eukaryota > Metazoa > Arthropoda > Arachnida > Araneae > Uloboridae > Uloborus > Uloborus plumipes. Next base: position 55,016 of record JAXGGA010004597.1, read on the forward strand.
GATGACCTGACGCATGCGTAAATACGCGGAAGGTTTTACCTAAGAAGATTAGACAGTTGGACTTTAGACTTTTCTAGCCTAGCAAAATATCCTCTGAATCTATATTTACAATTTTTTGAATTCAGTTCAACCTCATTTTGCCAGATAACAGAGACCAAACACCTTTCGAAGATCCCAAAATCCGGATAATCTGGGTAAATGTATTAAGAGAGAACTTGTATTAAGATAGACTTTATTACACTTTATGATTTTTGAAATACTCGGTCCGGACAGCCAATTACGAGTTGACGGAGAATCGCCCTTGAACAAACTTCGGTTCAATTTTGAAAACATAAAAAAAAAAAAAAAAAAATTAACCTTTTAACTGTCATGCCCGAGACAATCTCGGGCACAGCACTGGTGTTCGAAAATGTCACGCCCGAGTATTACTCGGGGTAATTTTTCTTTTGTTTTGAGTGCATCGGTGGGTATTGTGATACCCGAATATATATCGGGAGACATTTATTTCGGCTTCATCTCTTTGTCGAACCAAACCCGACGGTTTCTCGGGTTTGTGCTTAGAAAAGTGTTTCCAGTTATACCACACAAGACTGAATTACTGAAAGGTATTCACTTTTATGTATTTAATTTTTTTTTCATTTATTTAGTTTTTAGAAAATAATAATTTTTTTTTTTTTTTTCATTTTTAGAAAATAATGCTCCACTAGAAGCAAACTTTACAACTGCCATGTTGAGTGGCAGCCGCCTCAAGCAAACATGCAGTGGCTACAAAACTTTAAATATTTTACCCATGTGCTTTAAAATATCAATTTTTAACTACTAAGTATATTTTATTTTGTACTAAATATTTGATTTTTGCAATTAAAAAATTTGACACTTTATGCACCCAAATCATCAAAATAACTTGACAGTTAAAGGGTTAACATTGTCCAGAACTTAAAGGTGGGTTTGCTTAAAGTGAATGACGGAATTTAAACAGAATGAATTCGAAGTTGTTTTTACATGAATTTAGTGAAGTAGAATCTACTTGAAATACAATAAAATTCTAGAATGCACTTTTATCCTGTCTCGTCGCTTCAGAATTTAATGGGGGACGGGCGTCAAAGTGTATACAATTGAAGCTTCTTTTTTTCGAAAAGCAATAAAAAGCACATACATCAGAGCACGGTGCTACCGTTGGAAAAAAAAAAAAAAAAAAAAAAAAACATTTTAGGGGCTATAAATACACTTGGGATTTGAAGGACCCGTCAAAAAAACTCGTGGTTTGAAACCAATTTGCATTATAGTTTCATTTTTTGAATAATGAAAAAAAAGAAAAGAAAAGAAGAAAACAAACAAATATTTTGGGTGAGAGCGTTCTTCCCACCCCACCCCCTCGACCCGCCATAGTACAACATTGGACATGCATGTAAATGCCTTTTTTTTTATTAATTACCAGGAAGGTCAATTACCACCTACTGACCCCCTTAAATAACGAGCCTACTTTTATAACAAATAAAAAGTTAAAAGTTAAATTTGATCTTGCTTCAAGTTATGTTTTCTCTTTAAAAAGCTCTCTCTTTTCCACGGCATAAGCTTGATAGTAAGAGTTGTTGCTTATGAAATCACTTGGGTATTCGAGCCCGAGTATATACATCTACCCAATTTAAAGCGGAATAAGTAGGTTTCCGTTTTTACGAGCACCATTAAGGTGGAAGTCCGACTTAGATCAACACACATGCCATAAAACCCGTTTACAGTACAGACAGCCATTCACAACCCACTCATTCACACAGGGAAAGGATAAGGACAAGAGAGAGTGGAAGTAAATCCATGCCTGAGCCGGGATTCAAACCCGAGGCTTCCTCATCCCAGTCGGACTGCTCTGACCGACGAAAGGTGGTCGGCTTGATATTAAGTCTTTTAAATTCAAACGGCATATCGGTTGGGATTATCGGGATCCTAGGAATGAGCAATCGTTTCTGACAGCTTATCACATATAAATTTCAAGGGAAGTAACACGTTTGTTTGTAATTTACTTCACAAAAAAGTCAAATAACACTCAACACACCGCTAGCTTACAACCTGTTTACTGCGCACCGGTAGCTGCCAGAACGTGTGCTTTATGTCGCTCAGCCATGGAGGTGTCAAAAAAGGCTTAGTAAAAAGGCTTAATAGTCAATAAGACAGTTTTTCTATTTATGTAACTGACACACATAAATTATAGCCTATGTCCGTCTCCTGGCTCTAAGCTACCTACCCACCAATTTTTAGCCATATCGGTACAGCCGTTCTTGAGTTATAAGTAGTGTAACTAACACGACTTTCTTTTATATATATAGATAATTTTTTTTTTTTTTCATTTTTAGAAAATAATGCTCCACTAGAAGCAAACTTTACAACTGCCATGTTGAGTGGCAGCCGCCTCAAGCAAACATGCAGTGGCTACAAAACTTTAAATATTTTACCCATGTGCTTTAAAATATCAATTTTTAACTACTAAGTATATTTTATTTTGTACTAAACATTTGATTTTTGCAATTAAAAAATTTGACACTTTATGCACCCAAATCATCAAAATAACTTGACAGTTAAAGGGTTAACATTGTCCAGAACTTAAAGGTGGGTTTGCTTAAAGTGAATGACGGAATTTAAACAGAATGAATTCGAAGTTGTTTTTACATGAATTTAGTGAAGTAGAATCTACTTGAAATACAATAAAATTCTAGAATGCACTTTTATCCTGTCTCGTCGCTTCAGAATTTAATGGGGGACGGGGGGGGGGCGTCAAAGTGTATACAATTGAAGCTTCTTTTTTTCGAAAAGCAATAAAAAGCACATACATCAGAGCACGGTGCTACCGTTGGAAAAAAAAAAAAACATTTTAGGGGCTATAAATACACTTGGGATTTGAAGGACCCGTCAAAAAAACTCGTGGTTTGAAACCAATTTGCATTATAGTTTCATTTTTTGAATAATGAAAAAAAAAAGAAAGGAAAAGAAGAAAACAAACAAATATTTTGGGTGAGAGCGTTCTTCCCACTCCACCCCCTCGACCCGCCATAGTACAACATTGAACATGCATGTAAATGCCTTTTTTTTTATTAATTACCAGGAAGGTCAATTACCACCTACTGACCCCCTTAAATAACGAGCCTACTTTTATAACAAATAAAAAGTTAAAAGTTAAATTTGATCTTGCTTCAAGTTATGTTTTCTCTTTAAAAAGCTCTCTCTTTTCCACGGCATGAGCTTGATAGTAAGAGTTGTTGCTTATGAAATCACTTGGGTATTCGAGCCCGAGTATATACATCTACCCAATTTAAAGCGGAATAAGTAGGTTTCCGTTTTTACGAGCACCATTAAGGTGGAAGTCCGATTTAGATCAACACACATGCCATAAAACCCGTTTACAGTACAGACAGCCATTCACAACCCACTCATTTACACAGGGAAAGGATAAGGACAAGAGAGAGTGGAAGTAAATCCATGCCTGAGCCGGGATTCAAACCCGAGGCTTCCTCATCCCAGTCGGACTGCTCTGACCACTACAGAAGGTGGTCGGCTTGATAGTAGTACTTTAGTTCAACGCACACACAAGTAAAGGATCAATGTAAAACATCTTTCACTCGCTCTACAGATGACTAAAAATGGGAATGATATGTCTTGTCAGATGCAGACAATGAAATCACGCTGTACCTTATATTTCTCACTGAAACTCACTAAGTTTTTAGACCTTTCTTTATATTTCTGTAGACTTTGTGACTTAAAATTTCGACAACGGAGACACGAGGACAAACATTTTTTGCGTTCAGAAACTTTTTTTTTCTATATGTTCTTTCAAATGCCACTAATGTGTTTTTATTTTTTACACCATCGTATGGTTTCTTGGCTTATGTTACTTTTACAAAAAAGCAAATTCCACAGAAAGTCAAACATTTCGTAATACACGTGACAGCAAGCCCGCCATTTAGGAGGTCAAGGGGATACCCCCCCCCCCCCAGCTTTGAGAAATCAATGCATTTACATATAAGAGGGCCTGGTTTTTGTCGTTTTCCTATGAAATTGCAATGTGTTTGCACCCTTTGACCCCAACCCCAGGAAAAAAACTTGAAATGACGGGACTGCGTGGACAGCTCTACATAATATTGCAGAAGTAAAATTGAAAAAATTCTGATTATTACAGGTTTTGAAATGAAATAAATCATTTCAAATGATCGTAATATTTTGTCCTAATTACCTGCTCGGGATCGAAGAAGTTTCATTTTGCTCTTTCCAAGTGTCTTTGTAATATAATAACGAACTCTATCAAGAAAGTCGAAAAATCGCACACTTGGCAAACCCTTTTTATCGATATTCAGATCTACTCTCTGCAGTTATCGGCAAGGAAGTCGAAAATAACGACACACAAAAGGAGCCACATTTACATTGTGGCCCCTATCCTAGGCCAGAACAAGACAATTGCTTCTTTTTCAAAAATGTTCTTATTTTGCCAAACATGAAATTAATATTTGATGGATGTGAGAGTGTTAAGCTGATTTGTTTTATGTTAGATACAGTTTAGTAATGTGGCCTTTAAAATGTTTGTCTAATGGTGGTTCACTTCTTCCCCCCTCCCTACTTATCTATGGTGGCCATTGATGCTTAATTAGAAGCAAATCAATGGAGAATCAATAAGAAAATGATTCGCTGTCGGAAATTATTAAATTTTATGAACAAAATTCAAAAGCGTCGGAAGTGATGTGAATATTTTTGTGCTCGTTATCTATAGCCAGAGATGATAATATCAAATTTATTTCTACTGCAACTTTTATCCGAAATCATTTTTTAAAGGATTCTCTTTTATAAATTTCAAAGGCATTTGACGCAGCGAGATAAGGACTCGTATCTCTTTTCGGAAACAGCTCGCTTTGTGCATCTTAATAGAAAGACAATGTAGCTTTGATCGCTTTCATTTATGAAAAGCTCTCCGAAACGATCACTTTCCTTTTTTATATAGAACCGAACACTAGCCGATGCGAGGATGAGAACATTATACATATTAGGGATGCACCGATAAGTAAATTCGATGATTACCGATTAATCGGCTTTTGATAATCGGCCGATTAATATTCAGGATGACTTTTTTTTAATATTATCAATTTTTCCATCACTTTTTTTTTCTCTCTTTTTGATTCAGAGTTTCTAATTTATTTCCGAGAAAAGATTAATTTATTTATTAATTTTTTCATTTTCCTAATTTTAAGCACTCTAATTCAGAAGAGTTTTTAATATTAAAATTTATTTTTCAGATATAAGTAGCCATTTAACTCAAGACCTTCATTCTTTGAAAATTGGTGGACATACCTAAAAGAGTTATGCGAAGAAGAAAAGTCTCGAACCATGAAAACTGCCGCAACATTGTCTATGTGTGTATATTTATTCCCAATAGGAAAATTAATTTATTAGAGCATTTATATCAACTGAGAAGATTTTTTTTTATATTTCATTCTTTGAGTTACTTGTCTTATTTTTACTCACTACACTTTCATACTACATGTCATAGGGGAAGGGTGGGCATAGCGGCCACCCTAAGGAAAAATACCTTTGTGCATATGGTTGCACAGTGCATCCATAAAGCTCACAATTTTCTTGCATTGAAAAAGGCGTTCCTTGTAACGCCGAAACACGTGTCTGCAGTATCCCTGCATATTTGTGTTTTTTTAACGTTGTATTTATGCTCTACTTCGAGATAGTTTGGAATTTCATGCTTTCTCCTATATAACGCACCCAAGATGGTCTACGACAACAGTTTTAAAACTTTAACCCATTAATGCCTAGCGTCCCTTTTTAGGGACGGTCCAAAAAAGGGTCTGAATTTCCCCAAAATGAACATTTCAACCAAATAATAGTGTTCAATGAGTACCTTGGTATTGATTCAATTCGTTATTAACAGATTGCAGCACATAACCATTGTAAAGTGTGTTCTGTAGCAGTTTTAATATGATCTTTATCAAAAATGACATCGTTCACAATCTCAAGAAAAAAAGCTAAGTTTTCAAAGTTATTCCCAGCTTCCCAGTTTATGTTAATTGCTGATTTTATTTCTTCTTATAAAATGTCTTTTTAAATATTATATCGTAGGCAGAAAAAAAATTTAGTAAAAAAAGTATGTACCCTCTGGGGTCTATCGTAACTTTTAAGGGACGATGTTTCTTTCCTTAATAAAAAAATTATTTTTTACATAATATTTTTTTTATTATTTTTCCTGTCCATTAAACACTGTTTGTAACCAGTATACAAAATATCTTTGGAAAAAAAAATGTCAGGCATTAATGGGTTAATTTTTAAAAAATTCTCAGGGAGAGTCCCGCAGCCTCTCTTTACCCGAACATCGCCAAAGCTCATCCATAATTGCATTTCTTGAGCTACATTTCTGAGAAAAAGGCCGTGCCCTCGCTCCTCCGCCCCACAATCAAAGGTCTTAGAGTCTATACAAGGCCGTACCCAAGGGGTGGGTTTTGGGGGTTAAACCCCTCCCATTGGGAAAATAATAATAAGCCAAATGAAGAAAATGCACGTTTGACGTAAATTAGCTTTAATATAAAATTTTGTGTGAAAAGCTTCTATTTCTTTAAAACATTTTCAAAGTTAATTTTGAAAAAACCAAGTTGAGTTGCTGAGAAATAGACTGAATGAATATTTATAAAATTAAAAAGAATTTTAAATTAATTTTACAATCTAAAGTTTTAAAACATATTACAAATTTATCAGAGCTACTAACTTTTTTGGAAATAATTTCTCAGTTTCTATTATAATATCGTTCTCATTACATACATTTTAATATTCAGTATTTTTGCCATCTATAGTTGGGTAAAATAAAAGTGAAAAACTGCTATTATGTTTTCTATTAATTTGTTTGCATCACTATTCTGTTTTAATAAATCTAACTATAATCATTATTTTATGGCCTCGAAATCTACCAAACTTTAAATCCTCTGACGTTAAGTTGTGTGAATTTTCGACTTCATCCTATTGCAGTCACTAGCGCATGCAAAATTTCTCTTCTGAGGGGAAGGGTATCATAAAAATCATTACATGTATATTTTACCAATCCCAGTATGATATTTTATATAATCCTTTGTATATAAAATACCATACTGGATTGGTAACACGATTTAAAATTAAGGCTTCGGAGGAGGGGGAATGTTGTGACCCCCACCCCTGCGATGCCCCAAACTGAAACACTGGTATGTTTTCCTAACAATGCAAATAAGGATGAAAAAGCATGAAAACCCCTCCCTTTACGAAATCCTGGGCACGGGCCTAGGTCTATAAGTGCTTTTGAAACTTCATTTCAAAAGATGGCCTGACGAATTTTGAACTCAGCCACCCCTCCCCCCTCCGAAATGATTTGTCTGAGTGCGCGGAAGTTATTTTCTCTGTAAGTTAATAAATAAATCCTTAACAAAAAATTACTCATTATTTTGTGGTGTGCTCCCCCCCCCCCTCCGTCAAATTTTTCTGGATCCGTCCCTGTAATCTATATATATATATATATATATTATATATATATATATATATATATATACATATATATATATATATATATATATGAGCAAATATTTAGAAAAGTGCCAATTTGAGTCCCAAGGGAATTTTCACTAGTATTTCAATAACTAGTTAAAAAAATAATTTTCCCCAGAAAGAAGATAAGGTTCTGCTTTCATTTCATCTAATAACATCAGAAAAAAAAATTTTTTTTCTTCAGAAAATATTATTTTTATACATCAAAAATCAGATCGGTAACGTGTCCCAAGTAGCAAAGCTTAGCATGCAAACAGGTCATGCGCACTTTCTAACTTCCCAAAAAAACGCACTTGCACAAAAAACGATTCTATTTTTACCCCTTTGTTAATATTTTACTTCATTTTTGTTTTAATCGTTTTCTGATTTTCTAGCCGATGCGAAATAAGCGTGTCCCAAGTTTCGCCGTCAGAGTGGTAACAATAACTTCCGATCTATGTTTAGGCTCCCAAAATCATTTCCTGCACCAAAACCACGTGATACTGAGTACCTGGCTGAATGTTTTATCGAATCGTAATTAAAAATTTGCATTTCTGCATCTAAAATTGTAGGTAAGTTTTTTTAAAGTGATTTTATAAAATGTGTGTCATTTGAGTCATCAGATCGGTAACACGCTCTAAAATGCGCAGTTTTTATTATTTTAAAAATTATTTTATATATAAGTATAGTCCTTTATTACAAGTGAAAAAACCACGTGTTTGATTTTGGTTTAGTGTGATCGACTCGGAAATAAAAAAATAACTTTGTCAGTTTGTCAGATCGGTAACAGTCAGAGCGGTAACATTGAAAAACAGCGAATATGTTACAGAACTAACTCACACGTTTCAGAATTATAAAAAGCAAAAATAATAGGTTTTAGCCATATATATTGAATATTTTTGTTCTTAAAAAATGAAAAGCAATGAGTTTCAGTACAATTGCTTCATTTGTGGTTTGTATGACCTAACAATAGAAGTTAGTAAAATAAGAAAAATTGACACTGCAGAAATTAAGTTAATTAATTATTATTATTTTATTTATTTATTTATTTGGTGCTTCAATGTCTCATAACTGCGCTAAATAACTAAATAATAACTAGCATGCTAAACTGAATTTCTGATCAAGAAATTAAATTCCCTGTAACTAATTAAAGAAAAGCAAGCAGCAGAGTTGTGTGTTGCAAAAGTTGAAGTTGTGTGTTGTTTCAAAACAAAACAAATGTTTTATTAGCTTGGATTTGGTAATCTCATAATTTATTTTATCTAAAAACCTTATCGCTCATTTTTATTTCTAAGAAATGCTTTTTTATAAAAAAATTTGATTTTTTAGCCTAATATATATATTTTAATATAATTATCTTAATTCTATGTTAAAAATGCAAGGAAATGATATCATATTTAGAGATGTTAACGAAGACTGAAAGCATAAACTCAAATATGTAACTCATATTAACATCAGATCTGTAACATTCATCAGATCTGTAACGGCTTAAAAGTGAGTAATCTAAAGAGGGGGTAAATAACTTCCTTGACCTCCCCCTTTTATTTTCTTGCATTTAGACCCAATTTAGACTTAAAATCCAATATTAGTTTTTTTTCTGCAAAAAAATTTTTTTTTCAGAAAACTCCAACTTCAAATTGGCACTTTTCTAAATATTGGCTCATATATATATATAATATATATATATATATATATATATATATATATTATATATATATATATATATATATATATATATATATATATATATATATATATATGTATATATGTATATATATATATATATATATATATATATATATATATATATATATATATATATATATATATATATTTATATATATATATATATATATATATGTATATATGTATATATGTATATATATATATATAATATATATATATATATATATATATATATATATATTATATATATATATGTATGTATATATGTATATATATATATATATATATATATATATATATATGTATATATGTATATATATATATATATATATATATATATATATATATATATGTATATATGTATATATATATATATATATATATATATATATATATATATATATATATATATAGCACGTATAAATTATCTTTCATTTTTTTCATTTTAGAGAAGAACGGGGCACCTCCAACAACTATTACATAAGATATTAAACGAATGGAACTGTAATAGGCTACATTTCTGGAGAACGATATAGTTTCTCAATAACTCAAATTTTATTGCTTTGAATAAGTGTCTTTTATCCCAAGACTCGCATTGTTTCCTTTTCAGAACCAAATATTATTTGAATTATTACGCATATTTGGGGCAAGAGCGGGACAGCTCTAATGTGTAACATTTTTTTTTTCTGATCTACACATAGGTAAGAGTACTTTGTATTTTAGTGTCATTGAAACTGCTCCAGCATAGTATTAAATATAAATGTAAAATCATCCGAAATCAGTTTTGTAAACTACTTTTTGTATTCCTGAAAGCTTTCAAAAAGATAAACTGGTTAAATTTAATGTGAATAGTTTTTAAATCATGAATAGTTAACCCTTTACCACCCATTACCACCCCCTACCCATTTAAACTTTTTCATTTTTACACTATTCGTGCGGTTAGGACTTTTGTCGTTACTGTTTTAATAATTTTATATTTAGCTCAATTATTTTCCATTTGTATCATGAAGTTAAATAGCTTTTTTTTTGTCTTTAAATAACTTTATAATATTTTAAAAAACACTATCTTGGATGCAAAACTTTTGAAACATACTTACACAAGTATCTTTCACATGCATAAATATTCCCAGTGCTGTTTCAGTTATATTTATGTAACTGAACAATACAAAGGTCATTGGAATTTTTCTTATTTTAATTTTTCAATTTTGTGGGAGTACACAAAAAGTGTATGTTGGGGTAACAACATCCAGCCCATCTCGTCACTTACGCTACAAAAAAAAATCAACTGACGCGTTAAAGGTTGATATGAAATAGACTTTGGAGAACATGTGTGTGTTTCTATAATGTCCACAACACTTTGACAAACAGCCTACTTCTTTGCTTCTAAGCATAGAAATAATAGTGCAAAAAAAAGGGGGAAAAAGTCAAACCATTTTAGTAATTTTCTCATGTTTTTCTGGCGCAATTCTAAGTCCACAATATATATTTTTTAAAAAGGTCCTCTAAAAGAAAACGGATAGTTTTTACTTATTTATTTTATACATTTCTTTTTTTTTTTTTTTCAGTGAATGAAATGTATTTCAAAATAAGTAAAAAGTAAGAGAGTGGGAATTCAATAGGATCGCCTATTGTAAGTTTAGAATAAAAGTTGAAAATTATAATGTGTTCCATTCCAAGTTTTTAAAGTATAACAAATAAAATCCTTTTTAGAATGAGTGAATAAAACTGATTATTAATCATGCAAATGAAGTAAAACATCAGCTTATGGTCAGCAGTTTGATATGAATGAACTTACCAAGTATTATACAAATACAAATACAAATGTGGCGACCAGCAGCAGGCTCTGGGCCCAACTTGGCTGGTCCTAGTCAAATTAAAGACCCCAATGAAGATCAATGGCCCTCTTAAAGCCATCTACTCCATTGCTCTTTACCGCCTCTTCCGGTAAGCTGTTCCAAATTCCCACTACCCTGCTAAAATAGTAATTTTTTCGAATTTCAAGATTAGCCTGAGATTTAAACAGCTTAAAACAATGACCCCTTGTCCTGCTTTCCGTGCGAAAATCTAACCCCGTAACATCATTCATTTTAATAAATTTAAACAACTGAATCATGTCCCCTCTGGCTCTCCTTCGCTCAAGACTATACATATTAAGCATTCTAAGTCTGGAATCATAGTCTAAATTAGAAAACCCATTTACTAACCTTGTAGCCCTTCTTTGTACCCTTTCCAATAAATTAATGTCTTTCTTCAGATAAGGAGACCAAAACTGAACAGCATACTCCAAATGAGGTCTTACCAAACTTCTATATAGAGGCAGAAGAACCTTCTTAGATTTGTTTGAAATAGATCTATTAATAAACCCAAGCATCCTATTGGCTTTGTTACTAGCTATGCTGCACTGTTGACTAGACTTGAAATCCTGATTTATTAAGACACCTAGATCCATAACATTATCTGCCCTACTAATGACTGAACCCTGTAAATAATAGCTTGTATGCTTATTTCCATGACCGAAATGCAGCACTTGACATTTCCCAACATTAACCGCCATACCCCACTTGTCTGCCCATTTAGTAATATGATCCAAATCCTGTTGCAGCTGATTTATTTGTTCGTCATTTTCTACAACCCCCATAAGTTTGACATCATCGGCAAAACAATTCATGTATCCAGAAACATTTTCATGAATGTCATTCATAAAAATAATAAACAAAAGGGGACCTAAAACTGATCCTTGGGGAACCCCACTTAAAACCTCACTCCATTTAGAATAGTTACCCCTAACAACTACTCTTTGTTTCCTTCCTGTCAGCCAATTCCTAACCCAAACTAGAATTTTACCTGCTACCCCTATACCAGCTAATTTACTGAGTAGTGCTACATGCGGTACCTTATCGAAAGCTTTTTGAAAATCTATGTAAACAACATCTACGCATTTTTTGCTATCTAAAGCCAAGGTAACCTTGTCGTAGAAATGTAATAAATTAGTAGCACACGATTTACCTTTTCTGAAACCATACTGCAAACTACTCAACAGCCCATTATTTTCTAAGAAATTCATAATCTTGATTTTGATCAATGTTTCAAAAATTTTACATACCACTGAAGTCAGACTCACAGGCCTATAATTTCCTGCATTACCTCTAGACCCTTTCTTGAAGAGTGGTGTAATGTTAGCTAGTTTCCAGTCCTCTGGCACTATCCCTGAGCTATACGAAGCATTGAATATATTAACTATAGCGTCAACTAATTCCTCTGCACATTCTACTAGAATTTTTGGATAAATATTATCTGGTCCCGGAGCTTTTGTGGTTTTAATTTTTTTCAAATAAAGTAAAACATCCTCCCTGGAAAATACAAAGTCCTCAAGCTGTGTAGTAGCTTGTGTCTTGCTTGTGTCAACTGTTGAGATACAGTTATCGTTAAAAACACTGGAAAAAAAGTCATTTAGAACATTTGCTATATCACCATCATTCTGAATTAAATTTCCATGCTCATCTACTAGTGGCCCAATTTGACTATTTCGAACTTTCCCAGAATTTGCGTATGCAAAAAACTCCTTTGGATTCCTGTCAATATTATCTGCCAGCTTTTGTTCCAATTCTCTTTTCTGAAACCGTACCAAATACTTAAAACTACGCCTAGCCTCACAATACTGTAGCCTGTCTGCGCTGTGACCAGTTTCTTTTAATCGACGAAAAGCAGCTTGCTTACGGTTTAGAGCATCCTTAGTTTCCCTAGTGAACCACATGGGCCAAATTTTTGTGTTTACCCCTTTTCTCCTAAAAGGAACAAAATCTCCAACTGTTTTTGCTAGTTTTTCCTTAAACTCTGTCCACTGCAAATTTACATCGCTATTGTCCAAACCTGATGAAAAAACCGCTTTCAAACTCTGCCTGAGTGCGACAAAATCAGTATTTCTGAAATTAGGTACAAACCTAAAATTTTTGTCTTTGTGCATATCAAACTTAATCCCAAACCTAATGCTGTTGTGGTCACTATCCCCAATATGCTCCCCTACACATAATGCCTGTACAGAACCTTCAACATTGCAGAAAACAAGATCCAAAACAGTATCCTGCCGTGTTCCCTCAGAAACAACTTGATCTAAAAAACAGTCACCAATTACTTTTAGAAATTCCTCTTCTCTACTATTATTGGGGTAAGAATTATTCCAATCAATGCCCGGAAAATTGAAATCCCCCATTATAATTACCGGTCCCTTACTCGACATGTCTCTAATAATACGATACATCTGTTCATCTTGACCCTGGCTTAGATTAGGTGGCCTATAAATGTTACCCAAACGTAATTTATTACCCTTACTGCTCATCAATTCTAGCCAAACCATGTCAATATCATTAGGTTTGTCATTATTTAGGTTTGCCAATTCATTGCAAGTTAAAGTATTATGAAACGAAAAATTAGACCTGCTTCTTAAAATCAAAAGTGAAACTGAATTAGAGATTTTGATGCTTCTTTCATATAGAGTTATTTCAGTTTTTATATGGGGCATCCACAATGTAGAGTGAGATGCGGTAAAAAGAATGGAAACAAACTCCGGGACTTAAGGTAATTACGGGTAATAAGGGTAATTTTTGAAACTCTGGTGTTGATTAGTGAAGGCTACATAATATATAGAAGAGATTCCAAAGGTTCGGTACATTTCAAAGCAATTGTATTAAGGCCATTATTGTTTAAAGATGAAATTGTGAAAAAAGTTGTTTTTTAAAGTTAAGTGATCTTATAAAATTTCCTCTCCAGCAGGTCTGCAAATGCGAAGTAACTGGTTTCAACTAGTTTTACCTGTCATTACCCAAGGGCTACTAAAAATATTTATTGATGAATTTCAGTCCCGGCAAATTTTAAGAGATATTTAAGTGTTTCCGTTTACCCCATACTTACTGTACTCTGAGGTAGATGGAAACAACAAAATTTTTCATTCTTCCTATTTTATGCAAGATTAAATTCTGATATAAATGACACTTTTGTGCATTTTGTATAAATTCAGCGTATAGTTTTCATTTTTTGTATGCGTTTTCCTTTTAAATGATTTCAGATTACATCAACCTCATGGGAAAATCAATCGGGTGTATCCAATAAACCCCCTAAGTCTCCGGGGTAAAAGGAAACATGATATCATTCGCTAACAAATAGTCATTAAATCAAATTTGTGATACCCAATGACTTTCAGAGAGTAACAGAGTGTATTGGACACAATGCACAACATTTTGTGTTTAAATTTATGCAAAAGATAGGGAAGGAAATCAAGTAGAATTGTCGTAATTATGTTTCCCTTTATCTCAACTGACCCATACAAAACAGCTCTTCACGTTTTTGCATGATAAATTATAAAAGATCTCGCGAAAAATGATATAAATTTAGTAGTAGTTCACTGATTATAAACAATGTTTCGCTTTACAGTGAACTCTCACTTATATGCCGCCTCATTTATGCGCCTTTTTCACTTATACGACGATTTTAAATGGTCCCAGCACATTCCATAGCAAAATAATGATAGTATCATTCGTTTATGCGTCGCTCGAAAGATAAATATTTCACTTATGCGCCGTATTTTCTGTAAAATGTCAAATCTATAATTCATTTTCTTTAAAAAATAAGCATTTTTCTTCACTTTCCTCTTTAATCTTTCGCCTTTATTGCTCACGGAAGGCATTTTTCCCGCATGAACTAGAATTCGGAGAGGGACAATTATCCATTATGCATCGTTTTAGAGGGAACAGCTTGTAATTAGGTATGCTACAATTTTTGTTTTCTCTTTATCATTGTAGTTACGTTACAGTAATTGTCAAACCGTACTAATATGTCCCTTTTGTATAGAAACTTCTTATTCATTCTCTCATTAGAACCTATGTTGCGTTTTAGTCCTGTAAATAGGCTTGTTCGCTTATACGTCTCTCTCACTTATGCGCCTTTTTCTATTGGTCTCTTGGGCCGGCGCATAAGTGAGAGTTCACTGCATTTCGATTGTCTTCCTGACAGTAAAGCAAGCACAAAATGCAGTAAGATTTCTTGTAACTCCAAAGCACATGTAAAGGAAATGCACGGAATGTTTGGTACCTTTTGATTTTGTAATAGTATATTTCTAACATGATTAAGAGAGAGAGAGAGAGAGAAAGGGCGTAACCCGAAATTCAAGATTCTGGGATTAGGATGATTTGAGGTTAAAAGCTTAAGCCACCTTCTTTTTTTTTCTTTTTGTCAAAAAGCGAAAAATGGTCGATGTACACAAGATAGTTTTTATTATGGTGTACTACAAAAAAAAGCACACAAGAAAGCAACTGTTTGCATTTCATAAATAAATTAGTATCTGCAAATCAATTAATTAAATGATATTCCTTTTTCGCGTTTACTGGCGCAGTCTGTATGAACCTATTTGAGACAGTGAATCACACACACAGCACCATTTCCATCTTCACTTCCCGTTCGCTATTCTTCTGCTTCGGTACAAAAAGGAATTTACTTTATCCTATATTTCATATTTGCTTGATATTCAGCTCTACCCCTTATTGCGCACTTCTCCAATCTGAATTGTATTCTTAACCACGTGCATTAATTATACTTGACAAGTAATAAATACTGAGAAAGCACGACCCGGAATGTGGAGCAAAATGAAATAGCTGGGAAAAGGGAAGAGAGGCATATTTACTCTGTTTTTAACGGCACCTTTCTGGTAATATTTTAAATATGTAGTAACACACGTAGTCTATACCAGTCATTAAATTGTCATCTCTGAAGCTCAAAGCATATGATGCAATCAATTTTCAAAAATTGATGCTCATATTGCAATATTTTGTTGTAAGCACAAAAATTTTTGGAAGACATCAATGCTATTTGAGTATCGTCACCTACCCCCCCCCCCCCCTCTCCATTAGTGATGCCGAACTAAATTCTCTCAATATAAAACACCATTTCACAACAAGTACTAAAATTAAATTAAAAATTGAAAAAAAAAAAAAAAACGACCCTGATTGCCGACCTCATATCGAAACGCACTTCACTGGTCATATTATTAACTTATATTTAATTGAAAATCCTTTTAAAAAGTCCTTATACTAAACCCAATTACTAGTATTTTAATTGTTAAGAGCCGTTTTTTTAAGAATTATGCAGTCAAAAAGCTTGACATTTTTGATTTTGCTGAAAATTTCAGAATATGGTCTTTATTTAAAATTATTAAACACGTGGGTCATTCCACGTCAAGTGATCCAAAATCTGAGAAAAATTTTACCTTACATTTTTGTATTTCTTTCACATTTGGCTCATCAGTTGTACCCCTTGAGGTAATCAAAAGTCTCAACTTTTGGATTTTTATCTCTGTTATTTTTTCATTTATGAGACTTTGAACTTTGGAAAAAACCTCGTTTTTCCATGGATAAGGGTACATAAAAGGGACCATAACTCGGCACCAAATATAGATAGAACGATTTGGTAAATAGCATTTTAAAGTACGTTAGTTGCCGCTTAATCGGATATGCAACATGACTAATTTGATAAAAATTTTCTTTTTCAAAAAATAAAATTTAAATTTCAAATTTAAATTTCTCGAAAAACATATAATGAATTTTTTTGAAAAAAATTCTCAAAAATTCTTGTGTATTTCATCTATGTTTGTACAAATTTTTAGATTGGGATCTCAATGGGATCATATTTTTTTGAATTTTTGAATAAAACTGTATAGGAAAAAAATGATATTTTTTAGATTCTATTTATTTAAATACTAAGTTCTCTTGCTCGTGATGGTCTAAAAAGTAGTAAACAAACATGAATATGTTGAAAGTGAGCTGGCATGAGCTTATAGATTTGTCAGGTTCACCCCCCTACCCCTTTCTTCCCCGCACAACCACTTTTTTAATTCAAAACTGTTCAAAATGTTTAAAAAAAACAAGAACCCTTTGATAGAAAATGAATAGTAAACTTATTTAAAGTGGGGAAATGGGTTTCCTTATAACTAGACGAAGTATCTCCCTCCCCACCCAAATATACCATTCACACTGTACTAATATGACGTCTAACCTGGGGATTGAGTTGAGGATTATTTTCACCCTAGGTATATATATTGTTTTTCAGACGAAGTGTTTCTTTTCGATCCGAACTTCAAAGTGTACTTCCATTCAATATCTGAAATTCAACTTTATGATTCATTTCATCTTCTACCCCAGCACCAATCTTCAATTTTGAAGGGAGGAAATAAATGGGTCGTCCCAATATCATAGCAAACAGCAAAATAGCCCTGTTTCGCCTTGTCCTCATCGTTTTTTCTATTCTTTTCGCACAAAACTGAAAATAAATCAAAATATCAGATCATATGTCTGTGTTCCCATAACTATCTTTCCACATTATCTAGTGTGCAGCTGTTATTTAATTTTTTTAATCGTTTGTGTTTTTTTTCATTTTGTTGTAAAGGAAAGTAATGCAGCAAGATATATCTATATATATATATTAAACAAACACTGCTTTTTTGAGCACAACCTCACATGTTGTTTAACTTCTTTACAGATTGCTCCCCCCCCCCTTACCTTACCTTTCCACTCCAAACTTTTATTTTTTTTATCATCCCGCCTAGCCTCATTTCAAAGCCTTAGTCTCTACTGATGTCTGGTAGTGTTTCAGTTAGTTCTGTTTGTTACTCTTTCCTATTAGCTCATGAGCTTTGTCCAATAAGAGAAAGGAAAGGCAGTGATGGGGACTGACATATAACGTGACACTTTAATTTCTTTTCAGTTTTGTGTAAAAATAATGGGAAAACATTATGAGAACAAGGGGAAACAGTGCTATTTTGCTGTTTGCTATGATCTTGGGGCGACCCATTTATTCCCTTCCTTCAAAATTGAAGATTGGTGCTGGGGGAGGGGATGAAATGAACCATAAGTTTAAATTCAGATTTTGAATAGAAGTACACTTTGTGAAGTTCGGATTGAAAACGAAACACTTCGTCTGAAAAACAATATATACCTAGGGGGAAAATAATCCTCAAATCAATCCCCAGGTGAGACGTCATATTAGTATAGCGTTAATGGTATATTTGGGTGGGGGAAGGGTTGTACTTTGCCTTGTTATAAGGAAGCCCATTTATCAACTTTAAACAAGTTTACTGTTCATTTTGTATCAAAGAAGCTTTTTTTTAGCATTTTAAACAGTTTGGGGGGAAAATGGTTGGGTCAGGAAGGAAGGGAGGGGAGCTGACCAATCTACAAGTTAATGCTAGCTCACTTACCTAGAGTGAAAATAATAGTCAATTCAATCCCCAGGTTAGACGTCATAATAGTACAGCGTTAATGGTATATTTGGGTGGAGGAGGGGGATACTTCGTCTAGTTATAAGGAAACTCATTCACCAACTTTTAAAAAGTTTACTATTCATTTTGTATCAAAGAGTTTTTTTTTTAAACATTTTGAACAGTTTTGAATTAAAAAAGAGTGGTTGTGCGGGGGAGGAAGGGGAGAGGGGGGTGAACCTGACAAATCTATAAGCTCATGCTAGCTCACTTTAAACATATTCATGTTTGTTCACTACTTTTTAGACCACCACAAGCAAGAGAACTTAGTATTTAAATAAATATAATCTAAAAAATATCATTTTTTCCTATACAGTTTTATTCAAAAATTCAAAAAAATATGATCCCATTGAGATCCCAATCTAAAAATTTGTACAAACATAGATGAAATACACAAGAATTTTTGAGAATTTTTTCAAAAAAATTCATTATATGTTTTTTGAGAAATTTAAATTTGAAATTTAAATTTCATTTTTTGAAAAAGAAATTTTTTATCAAATTAGTCATGTTGCATATCCGATTAAGCGGCAACTAACGTACTTTAAAATGCCATTTACCAAATTGTTCTATCTATATTTGGTGCCGAGTTATGGTCACTTTTATGTACCCTTATCCATGGAAAAACGAGGGTTTTTCCAAAGTTCAAAGTCTCATAAATGAAAAAATAATAGAGATAAAAATCCAAAAATTGAAACTTTTGATTACCTCAAGGGGTACAATTGATGAGCCAAATGTGAAAGAAATACAAAAATGTAAGGTAAAAAACGTTGGATCACTTGACATTGACCCACGTATTTTTTTATTTTTTCAAAAAAAATTTTTTTCTTTCCGTTTTGGGAGGTCAAAGTTGGTAATATTTTAAATATGTAGTAACACACGTAGTCTATACCAGTCATTAAAATGTCATCTCTGAAGCTCAAAGCATATGATGCAATCAATTTTCAAAAATTGATGCTCATATTGCAATATTTTGTTGTAAGCACAAAAATTTTTGGAAGACATCAATGCTATCTGAGTAACGTCACCTACCCCCCCCCCCCTTTCTCCATTAGTGATGCCTAACTAAATTCTCTCAATATTGTTGTTGTTGCTTTTGTTGTTGTCCTATGTTTCTGTCTTCTACTATCCGTCATATTGGACGTGAGTTCATAAACGGGTCGAGTGACCAAGTACACGAGCTCGAAATATGTGTCGTAAATAAATAAATAAGTAAGTGATATCGGTTTCCAATCGCGTAAATAAAGGGTTAGCCGCATTTGCTAAAAAAAAAACGTTGTAATTTGAGTTCTATATATAGCACGGAAGTTCCAAACACAGTCTATCAGATGCAATTTTTTTTAATTTCTTTTGGTTCTATTGTTTTAGATTTTCAAGTATGTAGTTCCAACAGTAGCGAAAACTTACCAGATTGTTTTTAGAGCCTAGAGCGTATGAAAAAATTCAGCATTATTGGAACTAAAGAGATTCCAATATCTTATTAAAAGAAAAATATTTGAAAAAACTACAAAACTGTCGAATTTTATATAATGAACGTCCTCAGGGGTAACTAAGCTATTGGCCCACATCAATAAAAAATTGTACATGATCTCAAGATACCATATGGTAACTTTAAGGCTGGATTATTACTGCTTATTATTAAAGAAAAAGTATTGAGAAAGAGATAAGTTAACGAGTTTTGTATTTTGGACGGAACCAGAGAGGTAAGTGAAATATTAACTCGGAGCAACAAAATTTTGCTCACTCACTAAGGATAGTATATGGCAACTCTTTAGCACCATTAAACTAGGATTTAATCTTTCTTTTTTATTATGATAAAAATTGACGAATTTTGTATACTAAAAATGGCCCCATAGGCAACTGAAAATATTAACCCATTTATGCCTAAGTTTTTTTTTAACAATTTTTTTCCATTTTTATCTGCTTAAAACCCATGGTTACCCATGCTGGATCGTTGCTTGACTGATTTGTCTGAAAATAGCTGTCAATAAATAAACTCTGATGTCCAAATAGTGGCTCTAACTGGTTTTCTCAAGAAGAAGGACTACTTAACTTGTGTAAAACAGCTTTAGTAAAACGATATACCCATTACAGGTTTTTGTATGCAGTAACTAACACGCGTCCCGTTTTTAGGCTACTGGGCATAAATGGGTTAACTCAGATGAAAAAACAATTTGAGCACATTACAAATAATAACATAAGTTAACTTTTCCCCGCTGTTGGAAATTCGATACTAAAAAAAAGTCGAGAAACTTGACGTTTAACAAACACTGCTTTTCAAATACCCCTATCTTTTATTCCATAAAGATATTTAAATGTCGAACTATACATACGTATTAATATGTTACTCTTGATTAAAATTTTAGTAGGTAATGAAGCGATTCATTTTTTTACTGATAGAATAATACAACTGAATATTTTTGATTGTTTTTGAAAGGGATCCATAAAATACCTTCCCGCTTCATTTTCAGTACAGATAATGCTGTAGTAAATGTCAATAGCATTTTAAAACTACTCTGTTGAATCCAAGTCATGAATTCTTTAAAAATATGTTGGAAAGTCTGAAACTGTGAGAGAATGCCTTAAATTACAAGTTTCGATCATTTTCAAATTGGATTTCAAGGTGAAAATGTACCAAGACTTCGTGAATAAAAACAATAAATAAAAGTAAACACAATTAAAAAATAAAAACGCACACAGCACATGGAGGATCTGCAATAGTGAACAGTGACGGTGCCATTATGGTTCCATCTTTCTCCCGCGCTGCTTGTTGAATTGAGGGTGCCAGTTTTTCAACCAAACCAAGGGTAAAATCTCTGCTCCCTGCTGGGTGCCGCTGGTGCTACAAGCGATTCACCCCGAAAAGGTGCCAATCGCAACCAGTAGTTTTGACAGTGCAGCGTTCGTGCAGAAGTATTTCTTTTTTCAACGCTACTTCACTGAAATTCGTTTGGCTTTGAATGCCTTCGAGAAAATGAAATTCCTAGTGCAGTTCCGCATCGAAAAGAGCCTCCATCTAGTGCAAAATTATCCGTGCCATGGTCATTCGAGCCTTAATGGTGGAACTTGAAAAACTGGATGCCATATCGGGGGATCGCCACTAGGTCTACAAAAGGGTAACACTTCTTACGCAGTCAAAATTAGAGAGAAAAAAAAAAGCTCACTAAAATTGCATCAGAAAAGTAGTTTTCGCAAAATGTCTTCAAATAAAAATACTCCGAATCTCTGAAAGCGGATGGGAAAAGAACTCACCGGACGGGCCAAGGTCCGGGATCTTGGTGCGGTGCGGGTCGGCGGCGAGGATGGCGTTCACTCCGAACTTGAGGTCCTTTCGCGTGGGGCCCTGAAGCAGCGTCTCGACGTAGAAGTCCCGCGCCCCGCGTCCGCAGGCCGCCTGCATCCCCCGCGCCGGCGTCGACGGAGAGCGGGCCCCAGGCTCCCGCGACGCCCTTTAAAGCCGCCGGCCAAGCGCCCATTGGACAACGCGCGCGCAGGAGGCGGCGGGCGATCGGCCAATCGCGCGCGCCGCGAGAGCAGTTTCGCTTTCGCATTCTTTCGCTTTTTCGACCTTTCACGAAAAAGCGGGACTTTTGGAAGGAAATATGTACCTTGAAAATGTGATAAAATGGGAGCATCTAAAGGAACTCATTTTTTCACGGCGCATACGTGAAAATGGAAATTTGAGAGTAACACAAAATTGCATTTTCAAGAAAAAACTAGCATTTGGCACATAAAACTTAAAACATTTGAAACTCATGGACGATTTTTTTTTCTTTTACTCTTTTTAATTAAAAGAACTTTTGTAGTTTTGTGTTGTTTTTTTCGGGGAGGGGGGGGGAGAAATGGAAGAAGATCCACTCGCCTCGCTTTAAAGAACAGCAACTCAAAAAATGAACACTTATAACCAGGTCTAGCGGAGAAACACAACTTTTCCGGGCGTTTTCTTTTTGAAACTGCATAGAAGGAAATTGCTGTTGCCAATTCATCAAAAAAAAAAAAAAAACCCTCGTTTTGGAAAAAGAATAAGCAGCTCTTCATTCACTCGTCCGTCTAATAGGCACAGACATTTTGAAACACTTTTTGAACATGACCACTTGTTTCTTTCTTTTGAGCTCCATGAAGCGCACCTTTCGGCAATGTTTTCAAAGCACTTCTGGGAAGATTTTTTAAAACACTTATTTGGGAGCACATTTAAAACATTTTTGGACAGTGACACACGTAACATTTTTAGAATACTTTGTAGCCCAGTATTTAACCATTGTTTTAAAAAAATCCTGAAAATAACGGGAAAGTACATGCAGCAGAGTTAACGGGGATTTTGCGTTTCGTAAAATATTTCCCCCGACTTTTTACAGAAGTTATACACTGGCAGGAAAAAAAATCCCAACACCAAGAAAGACTTGCCCTAGATAAAAGAAATTTGGTAGGCGTGTTTGTACAACTGAAAGATGACATCGATTGAAATTTCGCGGTCCGCGCATTAAAAAGGCGCAGCTGGCGTCACTCAGAAAATCCAAATAGGGCTTGTTTTAAAAGCGTATTGCAAAGCTCGTGAGTGTTATTTTTCCGAGAAATTTGACGCATTGCGTTCATGTTAGCCAGGAATGCCTTTAAGAAGACGAAGAAGCCATTATCAACAGCTCACCGAGTTTAAACGAGGTCGTACAATTTGGCTACGAGAAAGTGGATTTTCATTTCGCGATATTGCAGAAAGACTTGGTGGGAACGTTTCTACCGTGCATGATTATTGGAAGCTATGGTCAAGGGATGGTACTACCTCAAGAAGATCGAATTCCGAGCTGCTACGTGGCACGACTGAGAAGGAAGATCCCCAAATTCTGCGCGCAGCTGTGGTGCATCGTACTGCATCTGCGCCTGACATTTGATCTGCAGTTGGTACCGTTGTGACCCAAAGAACGGTAAGAAATCGCTTACATCAAGGGCAGCTCCGAATCAGGTAGCCTGTAGCCGGTATTGCATTGACTGCAAACCATTGCCGTTTGCGACAGCAGTGGTGTCAAGACAGAGTTCACTGGAGGTCGGAGTGGAGATCTGTTGTAATTTCTGATGAAAACAGATTCTGCCTAGGTGCCAGTGATGGTCGTATGTTGGTCAGAAGGAGGCCAAGGGACCGCCTGCATCCAAGCTGTCTGCGGTTTAGACACACGGGACCTACATCTGGAGTCATGGTCTCGGGAACAATTTCCTAAGACAGCAGAAGCACTCTTGTGATTATCCCACACACACTGACTGCAAATTTGTCGTCAGTCTGGTAATTCAACCTATGGTACCGCCCTTCATGAGTAGCATTCAAGGGGGAGTTTTCCAAGAGGAAAATGCTAGCCCTCACACCGCTGCTGTAACGCAATGTGCTCTAAAGAGTGTTAACATGTTACCATGAACTGCAAGATCAACAGATCTGTTTCCAATTGATCACGTATGGAATATCATTGGACGGTAACTCCAGTATCATCCACAGTCAGCAATGACTGTCCTAGTATTGACACAAAAAGTGCAACAAGCATGGCACTCCATAGCACAAAGTGACATTCGGCAGCTGTATGACACAATGCATGCACGCTTGCACCCTTGCCTTCAAAATTCTGGAGGTTACACCGGCTATTAAAGTAACATAATTTCACATTTGCACGGCATTTTCTTGAGCTTAAATTAGCCAGTGATCTTGTACATTTAATCAATTAAACATGTTAACTAGACAATTGCATTACCGAAATTTCATTACTCTACAGTAATTTTTTCTTGGTGTTGATTTTTTTTTTCCGACAGTGTATTTTAGTTTTCTGCGTCTTAACGGAATGTTTTCGTTTCTTATATTTTGTAGAACTATTTTTCCTTTTCTTATTCTTTTGTTGGGCTATTTTCCGTATTTAATTTTTTTCTTGTGCTATTTTTCCGTGACTTATTTTTTCATTGATACATTGTTTCGTTTTGTATTTTCCCGGATTAACTGACAATCCATTTATCTTTCTTTTCTATTGATAAACTCTTTCCTTTGTCATGTTTCTGTAATTTCATCCTTTCAGTATTCAAATTTCTAGGCATGGTGTGGATTATAAATTCAACGTTAGTTTATTTGCCCACTAATGCAGGAATTTGACACACACATAACTCATTTATTCTTGTGCATGAATTCAAACTCTTAAAAATTAAACATTTTGTCTTTGTATAAAAGTAGTAGAGTATTACAAGAATTGCGTTTTTTTTTTCATTAAAAATTAAGTCCCTTAAAATAACATGATCGTTTTGAAAATATTACATTAATCTTGTATAAAATACTCAAATATTTTAAAGATGGAATGTTAAATACATAGTATTTCTAAACGCATAGCTTAAAAGCATTAAAAAGGATTTCGCAAGGTGCATTATTTCTTTTTAATATTTTCTTTTTCATTTATATAAAAAATAAGTCAGGCCGCAAGTTTTTGTGTTTTTTTCTTCCTTTCCTTTTTTGAATTTAAAACACATACATGGTTGTTTTTAAAAAATCTAATTTGATTCATTTCCCCCACTTTCATACATTTCCGTTATAATTTGTACATTAAGTTACTTCCCATGATTTAAGATCCCCCCCCCCCCCATAAAAATATTTCCATAAAATATCTTGCATCCGACATTATAGATTATTTTTGGAAGAAGTTAGCTGTCATTCATGTACCTCACACAGCTCTATACTATATTTTACTACCGTAAATCAATCAATTTTGTTTTCCAAAACAATTTTCACTAAAAACTTGCAGCAATCTCAAGTAAGTAGTAGATTAGATCCTAATAAATTAAGCCAATGATAATTGATGTTGATCAGTCAAAAACGAGCAATAAATGTTTTCCAATTACTCCTTTCTATCATGAAGTTTAAGAGCTGTTCTTTTTTTTTTTTTTTTAAAGAAAAGGTAAGCTATCTTAAGTATTTAACTTTACTACACATTGCCCTATACAGCTGAAACGTTTGGCACCTTTCATTGGCGAAACGCTTATAGCACACTGTACCTGTAGCTATGGTGAAAAACTGGCACCCTTAACCTAACGTGCACCAAGGGTCACCCTTGGTGCACGTTGGGTTACGTTGTGTTACGTTGGTTACGTTGTGTTACGTTGGGTTACGTTGGGTTACGTTGGTGCACGTTGGGTTGGACACCCAAGGGTCACCCTTTCACTTGAAGGGTGAAAGACGGAACCGTATAGGAGAAAAAAAAATGGCACCCTCACTGTTCACTATTGCAGATCATCCTCCACCTTGTTGTTGTGTGCATTTTTGTTTACAATTGTGTTTAGTTTTATTCATTATTTTTAGTCACGAAATCTTGGGATATTTTTCATGTTGAATTCAAATTTTAAAATGATTGAAACTTGTAATTTAACGCATTTTTTCACAGTTCAGACTTTTCAACATAGTTTAAAAGAATTCATGACTTCAGTTCATCTGTCCGTACTCTAACTTTCATACATATTCTCATATCACTCAATAATTTTAAAATGTTATTGACATTTACTGCAGCATTATCTCTACTTAAAACGAAGTTTGAATGTATTTATTGGTCACTTCCAAGAACAGTCAAAAATATTCAGCTGTATTACGATCACGGAAAAACAGATCGTTTCATAAACTTCAAAATTTTAATCAAAAGTAACATATTAATGCGTATACGTAGTTGGATAGTTGGATATATTTATAGAATAGAAAACAGGTAATCTGAAAGAGCACTTTTTTGTTAAGCGTAATGTTTTTCGACAAAGTAAAAATCAAATGTTTAAAGATCCAATCATTTTAACTGATGAAGCAAAAAAAAGCACTGGCAATACAGAGTTGTTTTCAATAATGCGAACGAAAGATCGAAAGTAAACACGAAATGCAAATTATGGCAGTCAAATATATACATATATGTGTATAATAAATAAAAAGATAGATAGAGACAGACAGTCAGAGAGAGATATTTCTTTTTCAAACATTTTCTTCTTCGATCTATTGTTGTGTCTGCGCAGCACAGAAACGTTACACAAGATACATAGCATTGTAAGGGCGCTTTTACACTTGACGACACGACAACGACGAAAGTCGGACGGTAATACAGCAACGATAAGTACCGTGTCGTGTCGTTTATAGCACTGCTTTTCCACTCAAACGATATTGTTTCTCCGAACGGGTCATTTTCCATCGCATTTCATTTCGAGATAGCACTGTGCTCACACCTATATTATTATGGCTCCTCCATTTATCAGATTACGACTGTTATATTTACTTTACTTCCAGAAAAAGAAAACAAATGAAAAATACGATATTGAGTGCATGATATTCACAACTTTATTACATTCTCACTCACCTTGTTTACTAAGAACGAAACGCATACTATCTGCTGGAATTGCAGAGCGATAAATGGCGGATCTAACTCCCAAAAGTTTGCCATAGAACTTTTTAAAATTAAGTCCACAGTTCGCCATGATATAAGTTGGTCGTCGCAATATAGTTTTGTTTTGTTTTCGTAATTGTAGTGCTCTTTAGTACTAAGCGAGTGTATCCCCATTTCGTTATAATGAAGAGAATTCGTTAACAAATATGTTTCGTTGTCAATCGTCTCTTTGTTGACACCGTCGCTTCTTTGCGAATAGATTCGCCATTTATCCCTCGGCGGCGCCAACACTGTCAGAATGAAAACTTGAGTTTTTTTTTTTGTTGCATTAAAAATCGTCTGAGCAACAATAATGAAACAAAATACCAACTAAAATGAATAAAATTGTTTTATTGCTACATCTTTTGTTTATCGTCTGCAAATTGAAGCTTATATTTATTAATAAAGAGATGTCGAATTTAAACGCAATTGCTATATAGTTCGAAGAAAGTAAACAGATGGATGAGTATCGTCCCGATTTTAAAGGAGAGACGGATGCCATCCGACACGAATGGGACGACAAACGACAGCGTTCGGTCGGAGACGGCAGAATCGTCCTGGAATCGGGAGATGGAAAAGCGCATAGCATATTTTAATGCATTTTGCGTGCTCCAATGTCGGATGACGACAATCGCTTACGATTTATCGTTGCCGTGTCGGTAAGTGTAAAAGCGCCCTAACACTGCTGAATATGTTGTAAAGTGTGTAAAAAAGTACGTACTTACGCTAGAATTTGAAGATTAATCCGGTTTATCAATGAATTCAATGTGAAAAAAAAAAAATGACCAAGACCTTTAACGCTGTAAACTTTCTATTCGTCTGCCCTGCCATTAATGAAAGGTTGAAAGTACGTCGGAATGCATGCGCGAAACAGCTAAAGGTGCCAATTGGAATCTTAAGCCGAAACCTTGGCAACAAGACCCTTGACGGAGAGGTGCCCTGTTGCCTTTACCTTAGAGAGACAATAATCGCCTGTCTGGCACCTTTGCTGTTGACAGTGTGCCTTTGCTGTTGACAGTGTTTAAATACAAATCCTTCTCTTCAACCGATATCGCACGCAATCGTTTTTCAAAACTTTCAGTTACTAGAAACTATTGTTAGGATGTCTTAAAACCACTCTAACTTCAACCACGAGAGGTAGCAGTGATGAAGAGACAGTGCATTTCAAACTTTACCTTCCAACGTATTGAGAAAATGAAGCTTTATGTATAAAAAAAAAAAAAAAAAGCTACTTTGAAAATGTGATAGCTAACTACATAAACGAAGATTCCTTTCGATCAGGTTTTTGGCTGAAAGCAAGAACTCTCTTAAAAAGCCATTTGACCGTTTTACCAAGAAATTGCTTAAATTTAGCAAATTTAAGCTACAACCATCTTATTAGTAAATAGTTTCACCTAATGGGGGGTGATTTAACAAACTGCTTGTTTGTATCTGGGTATTAAGATCCGCAATAGGGAGCAGTAAGGGTGCCATTATTTTCTCCTAGAGCTCGAACTTTTTGCCCCCTAGGGTCAATTCCCACATTTTTCACCTTAGTAAAAGGTGCCATTTTGGCTCCCTACACTGCAAAAAATGAATTGTTGTTTTTCCAGTATAATCAAGCACGTATCCAGAACTTTGTTTAGGGGGGGGTCCAAGGTCACGAAAGATAAATCAGAAGTATTAATTGTTTGTTACATTAGCACTAATTAAATTAAAACTATAATAATTATTAATATATAATGTGAAACAAAATATAATTAATTAAAATTGATAATGAAATTAAGTATAATTAATTTTAAAAAATGCGGTAGTAAATTAATTTTTGGCAATTAATAACAGTCATCCATACGAAAATTCTAAATGTGAAGAAAAAAAAAATTCATCATATCTCATTTCATTCGCTGAAACATTTATGTTTATGCTTCGAAAAAGAGTGGTATATAATTCCTTCGAAGAAAAATTTCACAATAAAAGAAAATCAGAAGACAAATACTTTTTCAGGAATTAGGAAAAATGTTGCTAATACTTCAACAAAATATTAAACTTAGTAATATATTTAAAAAAAAATGTATATATTTATGTTCATTTTGTTGCCACCCCCCCTCCCGCCTCCCCAACTAACTACTATCTATAGAATCGAATGCACAGCTGTATGAATTCTATTATAATGTAAATCTAAACCCTTGTTCGATTTTAACAACACTTCATACAAAATTCAACTATGCTCTGGACGATAATATTTGCAAGGTTTTACTTTCAAACATTGAATTAATTTTCTTTATTTAAGTTTATAAAATTCTTTCGACAATACGAAATAGAATCTCCAAACTTACCCATTTTCTAATTTTTTCATTTAAAAGCTTGAACAAACACAGTTTAATTGGAGAAATTATTCACCACTTGCGAAGCAGAATCCGAAATTTCGAAAAAAACGGTGGGAGAAAAAAGACGGCTTATATAATAATATATAGATATAATTGATTATGCCCGCTAATTAAAATCGTAAAATTATGTAAATTAGTCGAGCACAAGGCCTAAAAAATTACGAATTTATCGATATCTCGTTCGATGATCATTTCACTGGCGTTCGGGAACAGTTATACTGACTTACATACATAAATAGATATAATCTACGTACATGGTTTTTTAGTAATATGAAACCGTCAAATTTTTTAAAAAAATCTGTAAATTTTCTGCACAGGTTTTACTTAGTAGATCTAATTTTCCCGTAAATGACGCTGATTTGACTCAAACTCGGCATTTTCGCAGGAAAATTAGATTATTTAACAAATTTCTACACGAAATCTGCAGAAATTTTACAGATTTCTGTGAAATGTCTTCATTAATTTGAAGATACTGCAGAAAATTTGCACCATCATTTGGAGGTTCTCGTGTTCTGAATTGACTTGGAAGTTAAAAACTTTTTAATTAATGGGAATACTTAAAATACCAGGGGGTCCGGACCCCCTGGACCCCCCCCCCCCTTAAATACGTCCTTGTACTGGCAGCCGAGGTTTCGTTTAAAACTGTAAAAGCACAGTAATAAACTGTAAAACTAGTAATTTTACAGTTTCTTACTGTAAAGTTAGTAATTTTACAGTTTATTGCCGTAAAATTTAGCTGTATTATACTGTAAAAACAACAGTATAATACTGGCAGCAGAGGTTCTAGTTTAAAACTGTAAAATGCACGGTAATAAACTGTATAATTAGCTATTTTACAGTTTAGTAGAGCAAACATAGCAATTATACAGCTTATTACTATAAAATTAGCAATTTTTACAGTTTATTACTATAAAATGAGCTGTATTATACTGGAAAAACAACATTCATTTTTGAAGTGTATGGACTAACGCTACTGCAAGTGTTTCACTCCTAACAAGTGCCATATGCAACTCTTAGTTTTAACGGTGTGTTACTCTTTTCTATGTACTTGATGATGAATTCAAAAGAGCTGAAAATTTGTTCCATAATGTAATTATGATTAAAATTTAATGAACTTTTTTTCACTTCAATACTGGCATTGTGTTACCGGTGAGAGACATGAAGGATAAGGAATTGCTAGTTTTTTCACTTTTTGTAAGCTTTCGATATAATAAAAAGCATAAACCGTATTGCTTTTATGGATTTCGATAAACTTATTCTTTTAGGTTAAGTCACAAATAGCCGAATACAAAAGTATTCCATTTTCCGCACGAGCTAGCTCCGTTTTTTCCGCATTATTGGAAAGACGTTTCATTGTTTTGAAAGGGGTTACTATTCGAGGAATAAAATTCATGCACATATGAAGTAGTAGTACAAAATTTGGAACATACTTAAAACTTTAGTATACTTCGATTATTGGACTAAATAAAAGTAAATAACATTGATTGCAATTGACAAAAACAGTCAGATATTCAAATTTAAGTTCTACAGGATAAACGATTTAGTATATCGATTGTAAATACAATCCACATTTCACGCTAGATATCATGTTATCGTATTTTTAATGGTTTCCTGAAAGTTGAAATTTGATGGATTATGATTTTGAAAGTATTCAATCTAATATTATTAAACGATAAAACATTCATGCAGACTTGCGAAGTATAGGTTTCGGTGAAGAGTTAGCTTTGTAAATTATTAAATATCTTTTCTGATACTAATACGTTACAATCATTAAATTGCATCCAATCAAAGTACTTAAAAAAGTAATAAATAAAATCATTATCGAATACAATAAACAGTGGCGTGAACTATCGCGTCTCCCAGAGTGGTAATTCATGGTGTCTACCCCCCCCCCCCTCTACCAACACTCAGAAAAAAAAAATTTCATCAGCCACAAAAAATAAGTAAATACATAAATAAATAAAAACGCGTTTTATTTAAAACTTGCCTTTGACACGTATGTGCTTCATTTTCGTTGTAAACTATCAGTGGTATATCTAAAGGAACCCCCACACGCCTCAGAAAACAAGAAGGCTTTCCGTGATGAAAAAATTCCTCGAGAAAAACTTCAAAATAGGGGGTTTCCACACGCTCCGGAAAATCCAAAGGCCAGCCTTGAGGATTTCCGACAAGTCCTAAGACGCTGCGGGAATGTACGAAGTCAGTCTCTTGAGGAAAACCTCCAACCATCCGCACAGTACAATCA
>JAXGGA010004598.1:0-86489 GCA_038373865.1 Uloborus plumipes
AATTGCATAGCAGTTCGCGAAGTCCTAATTTTCGCAGTGAACACTGTTAGGCGTTTCGCACCTCTTTTTAGCCCACCTTTAAAATGTTTGAAAAATAAGATTTCATACATGCAATACACAGCCAGCTCCGTTATGCCACACAGAGAATAAAGTTTCGTCCTGTCCATACGTCAAGAAGCGTTTGGACTGTCCATAAATGATGTCATACTTCTATCTGTCACATGTCAAGCTATTTTTCATAAACATATTGTAATTTAAAAAATCACGTCAAAACTAATTCGATCGTTCTCTGTTTAAACTAAAATAAATCACTATACTATATCGCCTACCACTATATATATATATGTCAAGGGCAATAATATTATTTGTTTCTTTTCCAAAACATGTTACAAAAGAAGCACTTTAAAATAATAGCTAGGCTGCAGCAATACATTTAGGAAGACATTAATCGCCCAAGAAAATAATTCACGGTCTGAAAAAAAAAACGCCACCCACCACTGAAAACAAAGAAATTGAAAGCACCATAGAACGATCATTTAAAAGGACTTTTAAGATCTTGAATGTGCTTCTTTTAGGTCGCTCTGTCGATTTAAGTCGTAAAAGAAGAGCATTAAATCGACTGCAGAAAAAACATCCAACTCTATACCACTTTAAAAATATAACGAAAGATTTTATCTCTCGTTGGAACAAAATAAAAAAGACTTAATTTAAAATATTTTTTTTTTTAAGTTATCATTGTTTAAGGTTCTAAGGTTCAATATGTTCAACGATGGCTCGTTATTCCGTTCAATGTGAAACGAATGAAAGAATTGAAAAATTGAAAACTAAATTCAGGAAACTTAGGAAACAACTGATCATTTTCATTCGGTATTAAGATTTATTCTTGTAAATTTGGAGCTAAATAACCAGAAATTGATTTCTAAAAAAAAAAAAAAAAACATAGAACTTTTGTTTTGATAAAATAAACATGCAGTAAGAATAAAAACAATTCTTCAAGTGTAATTTTCTCTCTCCTTCCGTGTTGTATCATGTTTTTTCGAGAAAAAATTCAAATATATTTAAATTGTATATGTCGCCACCTCAGAGCAAGAGCAAGATGTCCTATTTCACTTCACTCCTCAAGGGCAACAAATGACAAAATTGCGAATGATGAAAATGGAAATATTTGCTGTTACTGCCCTTTACCTTCCACAACTTCGATTGCGAAAAGGGCAATCCCATGAGCCGGACCCCTAGTTTCAGACCAGGCAGATATGGCCTCATGCCAGGGCGCTAGTCGACACTGCACGAAACAAATTCAAACAGAAGTAGGAAAAAAAAAGAGCGTACTTGGGATAGCGTAATTTTCGTGCTGTGTAAAAAACAGAACTGGGCAAAATAGAACGCTTTCAGTTGAAAAAGAAAATAACAAAAAGTACTAAAACAGGCAAAAATGAAATGCAAGGTCACTTCCCGCATAGAGAACAATAGACATTTGCAACGATTTATTTACATTATAAAAAGTAGAAACGACAAGCGTCTGTAGAACAGTTACATTATAAATCAACCGTTATTATCCGGTTACGTAGATACTTTGCTACTACGAATCCGAAACAAAACCAAGTTTGTCTTCACGCGAAATAAAACACCGTGTGCCATAATGGGAAGCGTGCAACTGCGACAGAAAAAAAAAAAAACTAAATTCGGCTGTAAAAAAAAAAAAAAATGAAATGAAGTGCATGAAACTTAGAAGACATGGAATAAGTTCCATACAACGCATATTGGAATCTTCTGAGATTAGGCTCAAAAAATAAATTATTTCTATTTGTAGTTTCAGAAACGGAGTTGAAACATAAACATCAGGCACAAACAAAAAATATTGATCAGATGTCAATATCAAAAGCTGAAAAGTGGAAGTGTCATTATGACTTTATAATAATCGCAATAGCTACTAAATTCACCCCCCCCCCTCGTCATTGGCTTTAGATAATTTAATTTCCACGCCCTAAATCGCTAACACATTGACACATTTCGTTCATCCACAAAAATTCATTGTCATCCAAATGGCCATGATTTGTTGATTGCACTGTGACGTAACATTTAAAGACACAATTCCTCGTGGTGGTGTAGGTGTAATAGGACGAAACTGCAGTCTGATACTGTCAGTCAGGACTGTCGGTATACTGCACGTAAAGTTAATTGCAACAGATCCAGGCTGGCCATTTTGAATTTTTTCCAGGGGTGGGGGTGGGGGGGGAGATGTTCCAACAAAAAAAAAAAAAAAAACACGCCGACTTACATGTAATATACATTACTTAATGCATGCATATACATTACTTAACACAGTCGGGGGGAGGGGGATTTGAACCCACTCCCCCTTTAATATGCCTGAACAGATCTAAAGAAAATTCAAAAATAAGAATCGCATAGCTTCTGTTCTTTTAAAAAAGGGAATTATTCTGCAACAAAAATGTTTACAGTTACAAGTGGAACCTTTATTGTCTATACTTGCACAGATTTTAATGAAATGTGCTCACAAATTAACACTAGTTTTCACAAGTTTCACCTTCATAACTACTTCAAAGTATTTTAGAATTATAAAACTGATCAGGAATTCTACATACGCAATGGGAAACTAAAATTAAAAAATCTGGGTTATTTTGCAGACGACTCAAAATATTCAGTTCAATTCTCTCAAAAGATAACAATAATTAAAATAATAATAATAATGCACAGTCGCTTTGATTTCACAAAATATAACTATTCGATTCTTCAGAAATAAAACGTTTTAGGTAAACCGGCACAAACACACAATGACCTTTTTTTCTATCTTTAATAGGAAGAAAAATGCATTAGCTTTCGAGGTATATCATCACATGTCAAACAACTGTATGAATATTTTCATGGCAAAAACTCCGCAGGTCATAAGCAGTAACACTGAAATAACTGGTTTAATTTCCCATTGTGATTGCTTTCTTTAAAAGACGGGTAATTACCTCAGCATTCGTAAGTACGGCAAGTATTTCAGTGCTAGTCATTTCCAGGGATAATTGGTCGTAAAGCGAATCCAACTTGGTTTTCATGTGAGAAATTTAAAAAATAGGGAGTAGGAAAATGCGCCGGCATTTAAGCATAAGGTGAAAGATGATTCGGATTAAATATTTTACCCCGTTAGAAGTTCATTTTTTGTTTAAAAAAGAAAACGTGCGTTGTACTAGGTCCATCGTGATTCATTTGTACAGTGCAGCTCACTAATTCGCATTCTACTAGCCCTCTCCACACCCCCTCCCCTCCAGGGTTTAAAAAAAGCGGTCGTTAGTGGCATTTTGCGACCAAAAATTTTGATTTAACGCCTGAACAGTTTCAGGGTTAGGGCCTTCAACCCCTATTCTCCTAGAATAACTTAAAATCGTCTAAAATTGCGGTTTTAAAAATAAAATTTTTTTAATTTCGATTTTGAAAAACTTTCGGAAAACCGAAAACCATTTCTGTGCCCAACGTCATCGAAGGTGAACTGCAATTGTTTTTTGTTTTTATCTTTTCCTCAAAAGAGGGGCGATCGCCTCCATTCTCCCTTGTATGTCTTTTTTCAAACGGGTAATAAGGGTAATATTTGAACAGAAATAAGGGGTCAGATACGGTGACGTACGCAGATAAATCATTTCAGGGGGGGGGGGGGCAGAGCCAAGACTTAGACGTAAGAGGGCAGAGAGCCTCAGAAAATTTATCTAAAAAAAGTAAATTTTTCGAATTTCTGATATCAATGCTAATTTAAGATGACGAAAATAGATCATTGATTCTTTTTTAGCATTCCATTATTGTTGTAGTCGAGAGGTAAAGCATTTTGATAAAAACAGGAAAAGATAAATTACAATTTGAAAAGTTCTCTTAATTAAAGTAGGGGTTCCTTTTCAAGTGCATGCAGTATTTTAATGTAAATTTGTGCTTTGATAACATTAATTTTGCGATTCATTTTACTATTGTTCCTAATGCTATATGTTTCAATTACATATGTTGAAATGTATTGAATAGAATCAGATGAATGAACAAGCATTTATCGGTGTTTCTGAAACAAATTTACAATGAAAATGAACAAAATTGAATTGTAAGATAGTCATAATCGTGACAAACAGTAAAATGGACTTGTCAAAAAATAAATAAAGAAAGAAAGAATTTACTTCTTTTCGTTTCTTTCTTTGAATTTTGTCCTGGAATTAAATTTTCTCTGCAGAAAATTTTTCTAATGTGGCGATTTCAGAAAAAAGAAGAAAAATAAAGGTAACAGATCAATGTTTTAAATTTTATGATAATTTCGGAGGGGGTGCAGCCCTATCAGGCCATTCTCTGATTACGCCAATGGTCTGAGACCTTCTCACGGTTGAAGTCCCTAGAGTCCCTATATAGAAGCTTCGCTTCTATAAAGGAATTCTAGAAGTCCCCAAAGCTTAGGGGATTTATTTATTTTTTTTTTTTTTTTGGGGGGGGGGCTATCTTTGGTCCCGAGGGTTATGACCCTATGACCCACCTTTGGGTCTGCTCTTGTTTATTGGGGGGGGGGAGGTCATTGCTCATCGAGCAAGGGGATAAAAACAATAGTTAGAACGAATGCTTTCGAAAATTTTTGTACATCTAAGTTAAGAAGACAGTATGAAGCAAGATCTTAGGAAACGCATAATATTATAACATAGATTTTCCAGGTGCTTATACACCAGATAAGGATGAAGATGCAGGCTATCGATAAATATTGATCGCAGGCGCGATAAGGCAATCTATAAATAAGAATTACCGATGAAGATAACAATGGTATGAGAACGTTGCGTAAAACAAAGAGATGACGCGCGCCAAAAACGTAAGATGAATAAACAACATCAAATCGCTGAGTGGTTTATATTTGTTGCATAACAAAATACACGAGAATAGATGGAAAGATCTATTCTTAAGAAACAAAAATTCATCGTGAAAAAAAGAAAACATGAATTGCAACTGACGTAGTAGTCAATAGGCTTCAAAAAATAATTACAAGCCCCCCCCCCCTAAAAAAACTGTGCTAAACAGAAAATTAACTACTGAAAAAAAAACAGACAACTTTGTGTTTTGTTAAATCTAAAATGACACATCTACCACACGGAGTTTGAGGAAAATAAAAGATAGAAGCATAAATCTAATATATAAAATTTTCTGTCACAGTTTTCGTTGCCATACTCCTCCGAAACGGCTTGACCGATTTTGATGAAATATTTTGTGCTTATCCAGTATCTATGAGAATCGGCCAACATCTATTTTTCATCCCCCTAAATGTTAGGGGTAGTCCACTCCTAAATTTTTTTTTGTTCGCACATAACATCTGATCTACTGAACCGATTTGGACGATTTTTTTTTTTTAATCGATAGGAGATGGTGTAACTTAGGTACCGTGTACTCATATGACGATATTTGTTCACTAGAAAAAAAGTTATGATCGAAAAACTAAAATTTCATGTTATTTAAAACAATATATGCTATCGTAAATCCTTACTTCAATGAGCGACCCGATGGTCAAGTGGTTAAACGCGTCAGGTTGAAGTTCCTGATGGAATGAGATCGAGTCCAGGTCTGCAAGGATTTTTTTGAACAGCTGCATGTTTTTTTTTTTTTTTGAATGATTTTAATGATTGTAATGTCCTAATGCAGGTGCATCACCCCATGGGAATCTACCCCATATTTTTTTAGTACAAAATGACTGTTTAGGTCGGATCTTTGTCAAAATTGGCAATGGGTTCCTTCGATGCAGTAGAATTTTCTTCTGGACGTTTGCGCCATTTTTGGGGGCTTTGAACCCTCATAGAGGGGAGGTTGTTTTTATTTTTAACCGATTTCAAAAAACAATGCAATATCGTTACGAAAGAGGTAATGGATGACGCAAAACTAAAAGATTACGAATTTAATTTTTTTTTTTCGGTTACAATATACATTGTAAATTAATAAGACTTTTTATATATCGATTGTGGCAATAAATGGTTTTTGATTTGCGGCACTTATATTATTTTTTCAATTATATACACAATCAATTATATTATGTTAATTTTTGTACCTTTATAAAATTCTGTACTTTATACATTGCATTTACGTCAAATTCAAGGTAAAATTAAAAGTCGAAAGTTCTGAAGATGATAAGTATATGTTAAAAATTAAAGTAGCTATTTTTTGTGATTTTCATATTGGTTGTGACTAGGGATGCATCGATTAATCGGCCATAATCGGCCACTTTGCCGATTATTAATAATCGGCAAAATCGAGCCGATTAATCGGCCAAAGAATATTCTTCAAATACTATTCTTTAAAGTACACCAACTATGATGAATACTTTTATTTACAATAATAGTTATCCTCACAGCTTATATAAAATTTTTTTAAACTAATTCTCCTACTTTAAATAAATATACATAGACAATGTTGCAACATTTTTCATGTGGCGATAGTTTTCTCCTTTGCACAGTGCTTTAAGATAACAGCTAATTTTCAAAGAATAAAAGTAGTGAATTAAATTGCTACTAATTATTAAAAAATATTAATTAAAAGTACTCCTAAATTAGAGTGCTCACCTCAGACTCCCCCTCCCCTTTGTTTTGAATTTTTATGTCATATATTCTTTTATGTTACATTTTATGTTACATAACAAACAATGTGTTAATAATATTATTGAAAGTAATATGAAAATTTGTTCTAAGAAATTACATTATATATTGAAATTATTTTGTGAAAAGAAGGAAAATGGAAAAAAAATCTCTCAGCAAAATATAACTTACTATTTCTAAACTTGAAATTGTATATGTGATGGTAAAATTGGTAGTAGAAAAACAATCGTCCTTATCATTAATCGGCTCAGCCGATTAATCGGCCGATTATCAACAGCCGATTAATCGGTAATCGGTAATCGGCCAATTTGCTTATCGGTGCATCCCTACTATCAATTATGTTAATTTTTGTACCTTTATAAAATTCTGTATTTTATACCTTGCATTTACGTCAAATTCAAGGTAAAATTAAAAGTCAAAAATTCTGAAGAAGATAAATATATGTTAAAAATTAAAGTAACTATTTTTTGTGATTTTCATATTGGTTGTGACCAAAAAACATCATTACAAACAAATAAAATGTATCGAACACCATGAGTGTTGAGTTATTAGGCAAAATCTGCTGTGTAAAGTTTTTTTCACTGCGAGAGGGGGGGGGGTATGAACGACCATTAAAGTGACACAAATTTTTAAAAAATAAAGGTTGGATCTCCAATTATCTTGCTTCGTAATTTGAACCCGCATCGGCTGTGCAACGGTACGCGATTAGTCATTCAAAAATTAATGAAAAACGTGATCGAAGCCAGGATTTTAAATGGCAAGTTCAGAGGTGAAAATATACTCATACCACGGATTCCTATTATACCTACAGATGTGCCAATTCAATTCAAACGTATTCAGTTTCCGATTAGATTGGCATTTGCAATGACTATCAACAAATCCCAAGGTCAAACGATGTCTGTTTGTGGCTTAGATTTGAGAACACCATGTTTTTCACACGGACTAATTATACGTGGCATGCTCTCGAGTGGGTAAACCATCCAGTTTGTTTGTGTTAGCTAAAGATGGACTAACAAAAAATATTGTTCACGCTATAGCATTAAGAGATTGATATTGTTTAATATGTTACTGTCGTAATTGTTTAATTAATGATATATAATTTTAAGGAATAAATTATAATAACTTAAAAATAATGTTTGCCTTTTGTTATTTTTATATTCCCTCATCGTTCACAGCGCTCCATGCTTATTTCACGCATATACCACATTCTTACATACATACAATATACACATTCTACCATACATACATACATACTTACAATAAGTAAGCTATTTTTTGTCTACACTAGAAATTACTAGGAAATTATTTATATGGCAAAACAACGTTTGCCGGGTCAACTAGTCTAATATATAAAATTTTCGTGTCACAGTTTTCGTTGCCATACTCCTCCGAAACGGCTTGACCGATTTTGATGAAATTTTTTGTGCTTATCCAGTATCTATGAGAATCGGCCAACATCTATTTTTCATCCCCCTAAATGTTAGGGGTAGTCCACTCCTAAATTTTTTTTTGTTCGCACATAACATCTGATCTACTGAACCGATTTGGACGATTTTTTTTAATCGATAGGAGATGGTGTAACTTAGGTACCATGTACTCATATGACGATATTTGTTCACTAGAAAAAAAGTTATGATCGAAAAACTAACATTTCATGTCATTTAAAACAATATGTGTTATCGTAAATCCTTACTTCAATGAGCGACCCGATGGTCAAGTGGTTATGCGCGTCAGGTTGAAGTTCCTGATGGAATGAGATCGAATCCAGGCCCGCAAGGATTTTTTCGAACAGCTGCATGTTTTTTTTTTTTGAATGATTTTAATGATTGTAATGTCCTTATGCAGGTACATCCCCTCATGGGGATCTACCCCATATTTTTTTATAGTACAAAATGACAGTTTTGGTCGGATCTTTGTTAAAATTGGCAATGGGGTCCTTCGATGCTGTAGAATTTTCTTATGGACGTTTGCGCCATTTTTGGGGGCTTTGAATCGATTGTGGCAATAAATGGTTTTTGATTTGCGGCACTTATATTATTTTTTCAAAAATTATATACACTATCAATTATATTATGTTAATTTTTGTACCTTTATAAAATTCTGTATTTTATACCTTGCATTTACGTCAAATTCAAGGTAAAATTAAAAGTCAAAAATTCTGAAGAAGATAAATATATGTTAAAAATTAAAGTAACTATTTTTTGTGATTTTCATATTGGTTGTGACCAAAAAACATCATTACAAACAAATAAAATGTATCAAACACCATGAGTGTTGAGTTATTAGGCAAAATCTGCTGTGTAAAGTTTTTTTTCACTGCGAGAGGGGGGGGGGTATGAACGACCATTAAAGTGACACAAATTTTTAAAAAATAAAGGTTGGATCTCCAATTATCTTGCTTCGTAATTTGAACCAACTTTTTGAACTGTGCAACGGTACGCGATTAGTCATTCAAAAATTAATGAAAACGTGATCGAAGCCAGGATTTTAAATGGCAAGTTCAGAGGTGAAAATATACTCATACCACGGATTCCTATTATACCTACAGATGTGCCAATTCAATTCAAACGTATTCAGTTTCCGATTAGATTGGCATTTGCAATGACTATCAACAAATCCCAAGGTCAAACGATGTCTGTTTGTGGCTTAGATTTGAGAACACCATGTTTTTCACACGGACAATTATACGTGGCATGCTCTCGAGTGGGTAAACCATCCAGTTTGTTTGTGTTAGCTAAAGATGGACTAACAAAAAATATTGTTCACTCTATAGCATTAAGAGATATTGTTTAATAGTGTTACTGTCGTAATTGTTTAATTAATGATACATAATTTTAAGGAATAAATTATAATAACTTAAAAATAATGTTTGCCTTTTGTTATTTTTATATTCCCTCATCGTTCACAGCGCTCCATGCTTATTTCACGCATATACCACATTCTTACATACATACAATATACACATTCTACCATACATACATACATACTTAAAATAAGTAAGCTATTTTTTGTCTACACTAGAAATTACTAGGAAATTATTTATATGGCAAAACAACGTTTGCCGGATCAGCTAGTTAAGTATAATTTGTACAAATTTTGTTGAAATAAATACACGATTCCTGCAAAAACGCTTTACTAGTCTTTAAATTCGAAATAAATAAATTTTCAAGGAAAAACAAAACGTGTGCAAAAATGTCCTTCCGCATCTGTCTCCAATCTGAAATTGAGTTGAAGCAAAATTTGTTGACAAGTTACATACGAACAGAGGATCTGGTCGAGGATTATTTCGGTAAGCGGTCACAGCCAGAGCCAATACACAGCGCGGTATTAAACACGGACCAAATAAGAAAGTGCTGATTTAAATATGTAGGTTGAATATTTTTATTCATGGTTTAAAAAAATGGAAAATTCTACACGCCTAGTTTCCTACTGACTTTTACATTTTGACTTGTCTCCGAATTAACCTAAACCCTCATTTTTCTTAGGTTTAGTAAAAAAAATAATTTCAAGATGAAGAGCTGCAGATAAAGAAACGAGATTGAATATCGCACGTGCTGCCATCTATTAGCCAGTTTCGAAGGACTAATTGTTGTACGAGAGAAATAATGCAATGAATAAACAGCAAAACCTATGTACCCACACATTCCTTTTGAACATTTAGAGTACTTTTTACGAAATAATTTCAATTATTTTCATTCTTAAAAAAAAAAAAAACATTATATTTTTCTCTTCATGAGCAAATGCACTGAAGTTAATTTCTTAACCTTGATATGCGAAGAGGAATTGTTACATGATGAAAAAAAATCCAAATAAATATATCGTCTGTAAATAAAATTTGTAAAAAAGAAATCACATTCAAAGCAGGAGAAACTAACTTTGCACGTAATTGATTAGAATCAATTACTTTGAGAACTCTCAATAATTTAAAGCAATGGTATTCGAACTTTCTTATGGAACCCTTAAAACAAAATATAAGATTTTTCGTAGGAACTCATCACATACTCAGAAAAAAAGTCTTAAAATATAATTCAAAGTACAGGTTTATAGTAGATGGTTTTTGTTACTTAGACGAATAACGAAAGGTAATGAATGCATTTATTTATTTTTGTTATTGCTGAATTATTTTCAAATTACTTCAAAAAGACATGTTTTAAAAAGGTGTGTATAAGTTAAAATAATACCCACTGGAGTAGCTTCTAAAATAAAGATCTAGTATTGCAAAAACATGGCTACTTAGCTGAATAGTTTTACCAGCTACCAACTGCTAAAAAAAAATTCTTAATTTTCATGCACTTCAGGTATCAGTTTTTTTTTTTTTTTTTCATTACAATTCAAATACAAGTGTGCCATCATTTATGCTTTTTCTTTTTTTTACTGCAAAGCCTAGCCTTAGCTTCCGTAACACTCTATTATTTTTCGAAGGTAATTAGTACTTGTATTTAGAAGCCTGAAAACTTTCCATACTAAAATATTGAGATATAATTATATATTACAGTACACCCCCCCCCCTTTCCTAGAGCCTTTATTAAAGTAAAATAAAAAAATCATCTCTGCTTTATCTACATTTTTTCACAAAATTATCCATAAAAAGTACATAATGTTTCACTGTTGCTGAATGTTTTGTCCTTCAAAAAAAGTAGCAAAATTTACCG
This sequence comes from Uloborus plumipes, assembly GCA_038373865.1. Taxonomy (NCBI): domain Eukaryota; kingdom Metazoa; phylum Arthropoda; class Arachnida; order Araneae; family Uloboridae; genus Uloborus; species Uloborus plumipes. The sequence continues at coordinate 11,246 of JAXGGA010004598.1, forward strand.
TAAATTTTTCTCTGAAACTGAATAGAAATTCTTAATTTAAATGATGAACTCTATTCATAAATAACTGAAGTAATCCTGAAGCTTGAAAATTGTATATCACAAAAATATCAGGACATTTGAACTTTGACTGAAGCACTATCACTCCTGATATTTATTTCTCTTTGTATTTTTAAGTTAAGAAACTCATACAAGTCACCTGGTGCTTTACATTATAAAAGTTTTTTTTCTGCAATTTTATTTGCCCACACAGCTATACAACATCTCAGGCAGTTATAATCTGTTACTTTAAAATAGAGTAACAAGGTCACAAATTTTGGACTCTATGGAAACCTAACTTGATAAGCCTAGAATTACATGAATTGCTTTAGCAGTTTCCATGGAGACAGAGCAAAATTTGTGACCTTGATTAGTCTATTTTAAAGTAACAGACTATAGCGAAAGGAAAATTAAGACAAAACTTTATTTTCATACAAGGCAGCTTTCATTTGAGGCAAGTTCTACCCTTTTATCCTTCAAAAAATTCTATACAACTTCTCTCCCAGTGAAGTTCCAAGCTGTATAGCAACGAAGTTGTTTCAGCTATTGTATACATTAGATATATTTTTATCACACAAATAACTTTCTTACAAAAGTAAGTGAAAATTTATTTAAAAAATATGCAGTATTCCTCACCCAAAAAATCTAGTATGGAAAATCACAATTTGACCCTGAACTATTATTAGCTGCTATGGGCCTAGCACTTGATGAACCCTTGCATTGGATAGAGCAGCTTATTCTGAAAAGAGGTATTAAAAGTACTGTTGAAGGCTACTTTTCAGCAATAATAATCCAAAAAAGTTTTCTTGGGAGGGATTACTATCAGCAGGAAATAGTTCCAACACGTTTGGTTGTTTGTACAAATCCCATCATTACGAACACAAAAAAAATTGCAGAGCATACTAAGAAGGCTCAAATTTCAACAATGGTAGGTATTAAAAAAGTAATGATTTATACAAAAAAATAAAGAATAGTAGGTTCTTGATTAATCGGCGTGTCCTGGAGATCATCTTACGAAATTATTTAGAGCAAGACGAATGCTGCACACTTTCAGAAAAAAATGATAATAAGGAGTTTGTGGAGCAAAATTTGTTGTAGAGCAGTTAAACATTTATATATATATACATATATAACTATATATATTTTTTTTTGTTACAAAACAGTATGATAAACTGTAAAATTTTAGTAAGTAGTAGTAAACCTAGGTGAGCACTTAAATTACTCTTACTGTTTTAATTTTGATGAATTCTTCTCTATTATTAATTAATGTCATATACTTCAATTCTACTCTTTAAACCATTTTTTAAAACCATTTCACCAAAGATTGCGTTTAATTCATTTGTCTGGGCCGAGGCATTTCCAGACCATCACATTGCAGTGCACTGTATTTCATTTCATACGTTAATTGGATTCTCAGTAAATTAACATGGCATTTAATACATATTTTGAAAATAAGCTTTAAGAATTTGCATTGAATTATTTTACAGAATTTATGCACAAATAGAAAAAAATATGAACACACAACCATAGAAAAAGATAGCGCATGACAAACATAACCAAACTTAAAATATTTTTTGGAAGTATTCATGTAATTCACGACCTTGGTCCTGTACATATGAATTGACCAGGACCACCTAGTTGTGCTCATAGTCTGTTATTTGTTCACCTTTTTGCATGTCTAGGTCTACATAAAATGTGAATTAATGTTTCAGAAAATATCTATATGGTTCACACAAAAAATCAGACTTACATCATGGGATCAATATCAGTTGGTGGTAATGGATTTCCAAGAAACATTTATGTAAATCTGTCTTACACAAATTTTCAAATAGATAACTGAATCAGTTGGCATCTAAAGATATCACCACAGTAATTACGATTTAATGCCTTCTATTCAAATTCGACAACACGAGATACCTTGAACAGTTTTGAAAAAAAACTTCTATCTCAAGCTTGCATGTACAACATAAATGAAGGAGATTATAAATCAATTTACATTTAGAAAAAATATTTACAAGGTACATGTGTAAAATCCTTTTTGAGTCTTTTTGTCAAATCTAAAGAGGCCTTATACATGTGCAATATTTCTTTAATAATGGAAAATATGAAAGAACTCTTTTTTTTTAATCCTATCAATATATCATGCAGAAGTTAATACAATATTTATTTTCCCACATTAAATAAGATCCTCAATACTTGTTTCATGATTGTAAGTTCAGTCACAAATCAACTTGATGGCAACTTGTGTTTACTATGAGTTTTTATCAAGCAGCATACATCCTGCAAAATATTCAAAACAATTACATCATCGGATTGTTGCCAAAAAGTGCAGTGGAAAACATTATAAGTGAATTTGAATGTCTAATAGATCTGGCTTCAGTATTCTGATTCACTGCATATCACCATGTGGTAGCATCAAATATAGTCAAACTTCCATGCAGCAACTCCCTCATATCCAAATTTTCTGTACATCAACTTTTAGCAAACCTCAATGTGTAATGCAAAAAAACTTCCCTATAATGAAAAAATCTGTATGCAACCAAATACTTTGCAAGACATATTGGGAGATTTTATTCCATTTTACAGTGTCTTACAAAAAGTATGGTCAAGAGAAAAAGGAAGTTCAGTTAGGGTCAGTGTTAGAAATAAGTATTTAAAGCTAGGTGTCATGATGAGGCCAAGTTTAAGATTCTAAGCGTCAAAAAAAAAAAAAAAACAACAACATTTAATATTTTCTATTTTTAATGAATTAAATGTTAAGTTTTTCTTTTTTGACCAAGCACACTGCCAATAAGCACTACTGTATGCTACTCTCTGCTGATAGCATACGTTATGCAAAAGAAAATTATTTTTTAAACAGAAAATTTATTGCATTTGAAAATTACTTTAACAAATTTATTCTTCGGGATAATCAAGGGTCTTAAATACAAAGAGTCAGTTAAAAAAATTTTCAATGTGATCCAAAACTTTAGATGTAAACTTTGGCACCTGTAGTTGGAAATCTAGGTGTCTGTTATGTATTTTGTTAGTGAGGGATGGGGAGATGTTATTTCCATAGTTATTTATTTACATTGAACAACACAAATTACAAACACACACATAAAGCTATATCGTCAAACTGTATGATAGAAATATAGGAACGGGGGATCCTCGGGGGTTATGTTTTATGTATGATAGAAATAGAAATTAACAGCAAGATAGCCTTGAACTAAGACTATTAGAGTTCTAATCGTACAGCGCCTGGATTAAGGGTATAAAATAAACCATGGAGGAAAATATAAGCATGGATATTACAGTGACAAATCAAAATTTTTGGTTGCAAAATACGACTATGAAATTAAATGAAAGAAAGAGAGGTTCAATCGAACCAAACACTGCGACAAGAGGTCTATTGTATAGTCCCCAAACATATGTCTGAAAATAAATGAGTAGCTGAAGCAAAATTCAGCAAACACCTAACAGGAATATCATGAAGCTCCCAAGGTTCAAGCAAGTGATGGCCTATAGGCAGAAAACACTTCACAATCACACAGGATGTGAGTAACAGTTCTCATAAAATAGGCAACCCATGCAAATTGGATCACTAGTGACATCCATTATAGTCAGATGTCATTTTAAGGTGCAATGATCAGCAGGAAAACCAATTGCCTTCCTAATACTATTTCGATTAAAACTTAAGAGCTCTTTTGCCCTAATACGAAGGCAACCACTATTACATTCCTTTGCCTGAGATTGACCATCCAAGTTACGTCACTTATGAGTTTCTCCTAAAAATATCAAAAGCAGCAGCCCTGAAGATTCTTTGAAATCTTAATTGCTGGTTCAGGACTAGCAAAAGGGTCTCAGAAAAAAAAAAAACTAATGATTGCTTACTTTCAACACTGGTCATAGTTACTATGAACTTTACAAGTCAACTGGGATTGAAGGTCGACTAAATAAGTGATTTTTTTCATTCTAGAAATCATAAGTTTCTACAAATTGTTTTCAAATTTTGGCTGCAACTTGCCCTTTAACCCTTTGAGAGGCCGTGACGGAAAATTCCGTTTTTAGCTATTTCACTGGGTGAATTAACCGTCCAGAATTTTGGAAGAAAATACAATAAATTAGGAACTTAATTATTTAACTCAAGTTGATTTTAAAATATCAAACTTAAGTACTGGGAGTGTAAAAATGAAATGATTAAGGGGTCATAAAGTAGAACACATGGCGCTTAAATGGTTAAATCCGTAAAAATTTCTTATCCCTTGAAAACAAAATGCAAAACACGTTTGAAACAATATCTCCTGGACTTGAGATAAGACTGAATAAGCAAGAATACATTTTGTTGAACTTTTCTTCAAACTTGGCGTTTCGCAAAACATTCATAGTACAAGTACTTAATGTTTCTTATTAATTCAAATTTTAGTTATTAATTTTCCTATAACATAATTCACAATGAAATTACAACAGGAGTTGCATATAAAAATATCTGCTTTAATTTCAGTGTTTTAAGAGAAATAATTGTAAAATTAAAATTGCTTTGATACACAATTTATATAAATCATGATGATCACAATTTGTATAAATCAAATTCCCCCCCCCCCCTCCCCCCACAATTGCTATTGCAATACATGGAAGTTTAACTGTGTATTATATCTTAAATGTGGCTGAAAAGACACAAATTTTACTCTCAAAAGACTTTTACACATGTACTTGTTAAAAAAAATCACAAAAATATGTGAATAAAAAAGAACTTACTGTCTGAAAACTTGTCTTGTAACTCTTGAATTCTAGTACTTAAAGTCATTACATACCACAAGAGGGATGCAACAATAGCAAGGACAGAGAAATATGTAAAGATTTTTGCAAATTCTACAACACGGCAGTTACAGCCTTTAGAAGAGGCATTTCTTGAAGTTTTTAGTCTTGAGCTTGGACGAAAAGGCCTAGAAATAGCAAAAGTAATTTCGTATATTCATAATCAAGAAATGCCTTTACATGAAAGTATCAAGTTTAATAGATGAATTGATGTTAGAAATGCATGTCAAGTTAGAACCAAATTGTAAATTTTAAATAATCTTAACTTAATTATAATAAACTTAATTAAATACTATTTTTCTTTGTATTATTAAATGCATGACAAAAGTTCAAATGAAAGATTAAATAGTTACAATCATAATCATAATTACAATACTATTTTATAAGTACACATTTCAAATTTTAAATCAAGTAACCAACAAAACTATTACACTTATGCCAAAGGCAGCCTATCTTTACATAAAATGCAAAAGCATCAACTAAAATTTAAAAACTCATTACACAACAAAATTTTAAGAATTTGAAAATTGTGATAATTTTTAAGAAATTGATGAAAAACTACAATGGAACCTTATTAAAATGACCTCCAAGAGACCTTTAAAATCAAATTTATTTGATGGAATGAATATTGAACAACAAACATAAATACAAAGACAGAAAATATATAGTTCTTTTTAGCAGTATAATTTTTTATTAAGTGTGTACGAAACGAAGTACTGTATTAACCATTATTTGTAACAATAAATAAATAAAATAAGGATTTTTTTATTACTAAAATATAGATACATTATAATCAAACTACTAGAGCATTCAAAAATTTTCAACTTGCATCTAAAAAATTTAATGTTCTTACTTGATTGGTTGATTTTGCTAGGTTTGATAAAACAAGTGCCTTTTTTCATTGTACAAATAATGTGTTCAAATGAAGTGTTTGGAAAAGATAAGTAAGATTTAATAATGAAGGACTTGAGGTAATCCCCAGTATAGAAGATAGTTAATAGTTAAAAACATGTGCGTGCAAGGGTGTAGCCAGGACTGACGTTAGGGCGGGTGCAAGCAGTGGCAATCCAATAGGAGGTCACTGTGATCTCCCAAAAAGTTCTTATCCGATACAAATTGGCTGATGAAATTTGAAAACAGTGAGACAATATTGCAAGGCTGAACTTCTTTATTTATTTTTTTTTTCTTTAATTAATTTATTTATTTATTTTCGTGATGCCTCACGTCTCTTTTGGTAGACATAGATAAGTATGCATTCTTGTATTTTATTTATTTATTTTTTAATCATTCAGTAAAATTCTGAGTTTCATTCGGTAAATTAAAAATTTTCTCCTTAAAAACAGGCAAGCTTACTATCATTTTCTGAAAAATAATCAATACTAGATATAATAAAGCAGTTTATATAAAGTTCCCAAAAATTAGCATAAAAGTCAAATTTTTCAATAAAAACAGAAAGAAAAAAGTAAGAAAGAAAGAGAAAAAAGTGCTTGAATTTCTATTTGCACAGAAAAAGGAAGAAATTATGAACTAAAAGAAACTATACTTTATTCAGTCATGCACACCTTAAAACAATGGATGGTATAAAATATATCTAAAAGAACAAAACAGTAGCTTTGTAGTAACATGCTGGTGACCAGCATGGAACAATGAAAAGCATGAAAGGGGACAAAATCGTTTGTCAAAAAAATAAATAAAATGGGAGGTCAGTGACCTCCCATTGGCTCTGATCTAGGGGGATGCAGCTGCACCCCCTAGATTCCCCCTAGCGCGCCCTTGTGTGCTTGGGATTTATTCATTCTCTGTTCCAAAAGGTTCAGCTTATGCACTTTGCTCTTGTGTGGTTGTAGGCACTTGTATTCTAAAACCACAAAAGTTTGTAGATTTTACAACTACTCAAGTTGGTGAAAATTATCTGAAAAATAAACTTTCTATGAACAGATAGAGAAGGTTTTGCTTTTCATATCTAAAACATTTACATTTGTGCAATTATTATGCATGATATTATTTTCAATTTAATTAAATACCTACCCAAACTCAATGAATAAAATCTTTGTCTTGGGTCTGGTGGTATTAATGAACCTGAGGCAAAATAACTGAACATATGGGTGCTTATGTTTTACGTAATTAAGATAACCACCCAGTTAAAAAATCAAAACTGCTTTGAAAAATGCTTATTTCTTAGAAATTAATTGTTATTATATTGGAAAAAGTACCATAAATTGTAACACACATGAATCCATAAAAATATTTTACGGGAGAAATTGAAAAAAAGGCCAAGTTTAGTCAGTCGTAAACATTAAAATTTCCAGATGACATTAAAATACACACATGCAATTTTAATCATTTTTTTAGCACACATTCTGATTTCTAAGAGTACAATAAAAAGCACTACACTAGTAAACATAACTTTTCTTGAAAAGAATTACCAAAATATTTTATGATTCAAAATTCTCTATGAATGCAATAAAATATTATTTTATTTCGCCCATATTTGAGCTTCTTGAGGGATTGAACAGCACAAAAAATTTTTAAAAATAAACATCTAATACAGTCCAATGTTTATTTTTAACCTGAAGCAAACTATAAAGTATACTGCACAACAAAAGTAACACTTATTCTGATTCAAAAAATATGGAGCTTACTTCTTAAATCTAACCTTCCGTTTCTGTTTAGGTGCTTGGAAGTGTGAAAATGAAGGTGAGTCTAAAGAGTCACTAGAAGACATAGCTAAAAGTTCAACAGCTTCATGACTGTTATTGTTTAATAATTTCGGTGGATTTGTTTCCATTTCGGTTTGATCGACGAGTGATAACATAGATATTATTAATATACAACAATATTTACAACAGTTATTTCAAACTGAAATCAGCAGATACCTCTTGAAAGCCGTAAAATTGTAAAGTCAATATTGATATCAGACACGTGAGTCATGTTTGTTTGAGAAAAAATAAACAATATTGCAGGTATTAGTTGTCAAGAAACGTGCGAGGAAATTGGTTTCTTTTAGCTTCGATTTAAATCTTTCAGTCTCCGAGATCATTTTATGTTCCAAAAGATATTTTTATTGAGATGTTTATAATACGTGACAGATGGTTAATCACATTTAAATCCCAAATATAAATCACATTTTAAAATATCTCGCCAACTCGCGGAAAAATATGAAACTAATGAATCGTGAAAAAATCAACGTCTAGATCCTGTACCGGCACTACGCGATGATTGGTTAATAAAATAATGGGAAGGAAATAAAGAAAGATAGGCTTCTTCTACAGCAAAATAATATTAATTTTATAGTAAATTAGAAATAAGTAAAAAACTAAGTATTTTTTTAGCATGAAATATTCTTAAAATCATTTTAAAATATATAATATCATTCTTAACTTAACAATATGCTTTTTTTAATGATGACTATTTTATCTCCATTTCTTTGTCACTCTTCCTTCTTATCAAAAACATGGGAATGTTTGACTTTCCTGGACAAAATACTTTTAAAAAATCATTTCAGACAGATAAGTGCTTGAAACAAAAATAAAGTTTCCCAAATAATTTCTTCCATTTTATTTCTTTTTTTTGCATACCTTTAAATCAGTTTATGCAAATTACATCTTTTCGTAAGCAATAGAGTGACATCAATCTCAATGTATAAAACCTTCGGATACTAACATCGAATAATGTTCCACTTTGTGTGCTGGTGTGTTCTGCTTATAAAGGAGTCTTTAAGAAAGAAAACATGAAATACTTTGCAGCTGGTCTTCTGACTTTCGTCGCTTTTAGTAAGTGAATTTCTCATACACTTCTTAAGAATTTCTCTTAAGCGTGACTCGAGTAACGAATGTGCCTAACAAATGCTAATATGAAAAGCGTTTAATTTCATATTTGACAAAAGCTAAATGCAAAAAAACATTTTCAAAATTTTAAATTTCAAGAAATCTCAATTTAAACAATTTCTGTATATTCAATATTTCATGCTTAGAATTTTTAAAACAGTTCTAGCATGAAACCTGTTATAAGTTTCACTACTTTAAATTTGTGGTGAAACACTTCTTAAAAGTTCTACACACGTGTTTTAGAGTAAGAAAGTATTTCAGTACATAAAATTCGAAATCTCGGACGCTATTAAAAAGCTTGTCGCAATCTTAGTTTGCGACTACCTGCTTATCTTTAATATAACTTGACAAATATTACAGCGTTGATTGTTCAGAGGCATTTAAGTTTGAAAAAGTACTTTTTTTACTCTTTTAAAAGTTAATCTGAAGACAACGAAACCGTCTGCAACATTGTGTAGTGTTCATCTTTTAAATTCTTAAATTTCGGTACAGCCTTCAATGTTGAACATTATTTTTAAACATTTGTCTAACTTATGTATATTGGTTTTTGTTACATGCACGACTAGCTTGGTGTTTTAATAGTTAGTTTCCAATTAATTAATCTATGAAATTGAGTCAATAAGTGTTGCAGACTGGTAACTTTTTAGGGGGGGTAAGCTTCATAAATTTTACATTCCAGTTTGGTAGTTCCTCGCTAAATTTCTACCCCATCCGAGAGAATAATTCTGGGAGCGCCACTGGAGTAGAATAATCATTTTTTATTTCTGAAATGAAATATTAAAGTTTCTACGATTGTAAGAGGTATGGCAGTTATATTTTGCGATTCAAACTTAAACATGCGATAAAATAGTTTAACACTGTCTGTATAGTTTCTTGCTTTTTATCCCCTTCCATCCTACCATCGCACTTTTGCAAGTGTAATTTTGCAAAAAAATAACGTAACCTGTATTTAATTTTCTGTTTAAAAGTAAGCACCATTCTGATCGTTTATGCGTGTAAAGACTTGCAACAGCTCCTTTCCCGGGCCGCAGTCAGATTCCTACTGCGCACAGAACAGTAGAAATCAAATAAATTTTAGCTACATTTGATAAACTACCTGTCTTAAAAATAGCAAACCTCTGCTAGAGGTATTCCTCTTTTGATTACATTGAACTTTATAACACATCGTAGAGTGACTATGCATAAACTTTTGTGCAAATGCGAATCTGATCGCACGTATCAAATATTCTCAATGCAGTTTCCTTTAATTTTTAAGGAAAAATTAAGATTCCCTAGCCTTTAAATTTAATAAATTTATTTCGATTAACAGTGGGCATAATATTGCTAAATTTCCTTAGAATGTTTGCCTTTTGATTTATTTACTTCGAAAATCAAAACGTCAATAACTTAACTGTAGATTGCAGTTTTTCTTAAAGGTGAGAAACTAAATTTGCCACGTTCTCCAGTTTCTCAATAGTTTCATGTTTAAGCTAAATGACCCCTTCTCAAGTATATCCTCGATTCCAATTTATAAGGTATAATCCAGTCTCGACAAACTTCAAGAGATCGCAAGTTTTCTTCGCTGTAACGGGAACTATGCTATAATGGAAGTTAAGCAGTTTAATGGCAATTAAAGTGGGGCTGGGTGTTTATTTTGAGAATATTAGCTAGGATATATCGCTGTAACCTAATTAAGAAAATGAGAATTTTGTACTTTTAAAAATATTTTTAACGAGTGGGGAAGCACTTTAGTTCTGAAAATTAATTTCCCCCCTCACATTTGTTCTAGTCTCAATCTGAAAATTTTAAAATTTCCTGTCCAACAATAAATTTAAGATATTTGAGGTGTTGTTCAATACAACTCGAATTAATGCAGATGTTTAGTATTGTAAATGAGTAAATGACTGGACTAAAGTTAAATAATGAAACTGAAATGCGTCTATTTAATGCACTAATCTGTTTATTACAATTGTCATAAAATTAAAGATATTACGTATTAGAATTCTATATAACATGAAAGTTCCAAACGCATTCTATCGGACGCAGATAGTCTTTTTTGGTACTATTGTGTTTGAAAGTTTTGAGTTTTCGCTTCAAAAATCGCTGTAAACGCTTTAAAGGATTTTACTAATCTTCATTAATAATTGTCATTCGAAGATACGACCTAGCTAAGAACTCGCGATCAACTCTATTTTCACACCAATTTTTTGTTCTAAATTGGGCCATTCATTTTGGCGATAGAATGCCACAGATGCACAAATCTAAATGTATGACTTATCAAACTTAATTAGCCCAAACATTGTAATGAAACAAGCATCAAGTAATAAAATTAATAGTTAGTGGTTTTCTTTCCTCTTCCATTTATTCTTCAAATAACGAAATTTTGAAATTTGTTCTGGCCCGCGAAAACTCTTAATTTGAGCTGTGGTATTAGTAGCGGAAAGTTTTTTGTGCCACTGGCATGTGCAGATTGTTCAAAGTTGGCCGATGTTTGCCTCTTGCATTGGCCGATGGTAAATAAAACTACTAGAAAAATGTTTTGCAAGAGATTTGATGGGTCATATATTCGTTTCATTCTATTTTTTCAGTCGGTCAGATTTTTGCCTAAATCTCAATTTCTACCACTCGACAAACTGTCTGAGAGAGACATAGTAAGTTGACAACTCATTTGTACTGGGTGTAGTCATGCTGATACTTTCTTAGCTGCAATCAGGGGCGGCAAATAATGAGGCAAGGGGGAGCGGTTGCACCCCCAAATATTTTTCGCAAAATGTTAAAAAATGGGTAAATTCAATTTGTATGACACAAATCAATGATCAGATGCAAGAGGAACTAAAGCTTTTTAATTTTTAATAAATTAAAACTCATCCTTAAACATATTCTCAAGATTTCTAATAAGAGGAATCTGAAAAAAATGCTCTGAAACAAGTATAACGGGACAAGAAAGGGTTTTCAACTTTCTTTGGAAATAGCACAAGACACTGAAAATCGATGGAAATAAACTTTTCTTCTTGACTCCATCATTACAGATTAAAACTTGATAAAAAGCTAAACTAATATTTAATCAAGACATCTTATGTGATAACTAATTACAAAATAATTTTAAAGTTTGGTCATAAGAATTCAAATGGTTTTAATGTCTCCAATTTTTCTTAATATGTAATCCAGTTTCAGATATCTTTATTTTAACCAATATGTATTTTTTCCATACTGAAGTACTTCATATTTAACAAACTCGCCCCTCAAACGAAATGTTGAAATGCTGCCCCTGGCTGCAATCCGATGTTCCAGATGTGCTTTTCACTTTTCTTTTTTTGACTAATCAATTTTAATTTCAATGCAGACTAATATCATGAATTGGCGACAACTGACTGATATAGCAAAGTGTTATAAATAACAAAGAAAGGTGCAACAACGATAGAGAAAAAAATAAGATGCTGAATTCGGTATCAGCTGGGCGGTATGTGACTAAAAATTGTCAATATTTTTAACATGAATCACTAAAGAAATTCCGCATCGGTTCGCAATACTCTTTTATTCATAAATTAAGTTCCACGTACACGTACGAAAACGTTAAAAAATTGAAACGGGCAGTGTTTAGTAATAAATTGCTTAATTGTTTAAAATAAACATGAAACCAAGACTTCGGAAATAATATATGGATTCAGATCAGTGGTGCCCAACCTGCGGGCACCAATGGGTGGCGCTAATTTTTGCCACTAAGGGCCCTGCTCCACATCAGCAGAAAACGCGAGCGTAAAGCAGAAACGTAAAATGGATTAAATAGTATTTCTATGGAAAGTAACCGGATTTTCGGTTTCTTCCTTTGGTTTCGGTCGCGTTTTCAGCTGATATGGAGCAGGGCCCTTAGAGGCTGAAAGCAGAAATGACTTTTTGCCCGGTAAAATAGCCATGGCTGGTTAAAATTTATTTCTCTCCAGATTCATAACCATTTTGCTTCAGCTTGTACTTTTTTCGCCACTTTTGCTCCAAATTTGATTTTTTATTTTGCTAAATCTCGCAGCAAAATGGGTTTTTTGCTTCAGTCGCGCCAAAATTTTAATTTTCCTGCTTCAGCCTGCTCTAAAAAAATAAAAATTTTTTTTTGCTCCAGTATATTCCAAAAACAATTTTCGCTCCCCAACAAAATCGTATCCTATTCCTGTTATAGTTTAAATAAAAATAAAGTGTGTAAATATAAGTTATAGGCCGTCGACATATTTACAATTCTAATTTTTCAATATTATCGCATAGAACAGTGGAGAAATGCATAGGTATAGGAAGCCGAATTATTTTCTAATAGAAAGATAAGGTAAAAGAGCGTTGGGGTTGATTTAAGATTGCAATAAAAAGGCACGATAGCATTTAAAAGTGCAAAGGTAAAAAGATAAGAGTTCTGTTCAAGCGAGATATAGTAAATAATGCGAGCAATTATATGTATTGTAGTACATGATGGCAATGGTACATATTTAATATAATTCTAATTCAAAATAATAAGTAAAATCTGAAATAGTATAATCTTCCCTAATAGCGGACACGCTCCCAATAATGGAAAACATTTCAGATTCCGTGACTGTCGGTCTTCTGGATATTTTACTGTAATTCTAAAAGCTCTCATCAAAGCGATGCGATCGCGCGGAAAGTGTATGCTGTGTTGTGAAAATTTCCGAATCTGCCAGATTCGGAAAATTCTAACACCCAGAACTGTGTTGGTCTCGTTGCTACCCGATTTAAAGTTCCATGGTGAACCTACTTTTAATTGTGAAATAAAAAATAGAGAAGATAGAATTCCCCTGTAAGACTTTTTTAAAACATCGGCCATGCATCGGGACATTTAGAAGTTTTCGAGGCCGATGGGCAAATGTTTTCCCAAGTTAGCATCGCGGCCGATGTTAACTTGGGTTATGTTAAGTTTTCAACCATCGGCGCCGATGCATCGGTCGAGCCTTGCTTATTTTGAATCATTTGAAAACTTATATTTGAACTTTTTAAACCATTATTTTGTAGACTAAAGTTCTTGTTATAGTGATAAGCCATACGAGTAAAATTAGTCGTAAGAAATAGGTTGTGACTAATTTGGGTCAAGCAATACTCGGGAAAAAATGAAATGCTGCAAATATTTTTAAATTGAGTTTTAAACTGCGGAGTACAGTGTTAATGTCGGCACGCCCTTGAAAGTATCTCAACAGATTGAGTTATGTCTTTAAATTTCAGGTCTCGTCTCAAGTCTAAATGAAACAGACTTCAGGGAAGCCGAAAATGAAACTTCGATTGTGACTAATGGTACGTCAGTGGTAACAGATGGTGCCGAATTCATCTCTTTGAAAACAGAGCAAAACTTCAGCAGCTCTTCTATAGAACATAACCATGAAAACCACGTGACAGAGCTTGAGGAAGATCACGAAACAACAACAGAAGGTATGTTGATTCTCATTCAATCTTTTCTTTGTATAAAATCTTCTGAATTTTAAAGTTATTTCACTCATTTAAACTCATGCCAGTTTTAAACCAAACTTGACGCTCTAGCTTAGCGATAAAACGTGTCAGAATTGAGAAGTCAATTTTATAAACTAAAAGTTGTAAAGCAGTCCTGATGACATCTTTATTATCAATCCTTAGTTTCCCTCTAGGAACTTTCGAATCATTAATGTACTCCATGTTGAGTATTTGCCTCCAGAACACAAATCTTAAATTTCATTTGGAATTTTCACGCTTCGCTAAATTGACTTTCAGAAATAAGCAGCCACGTCCATATGGGGAGGGTGGGCAGGGGATCAACCCCATGGCTTTAAAAAATGTAGAACTTTACATATGTGGGTTTAGTTTGTTTCCCGATGAAATGTAAATTGGCTTTGACCCTATCACTAGAAAAATTTGCTTAGATGAGCATGAAAATTCTAGATTTCAAAGTTAGATTCGATCGTTATGGATTTTGACGAAAATAAATTTTGGCTTAAGTTTCAGCTTTATCAGATTTGTGGGATACTTTTATCTTGAAAAATTAGAATACTCCCTAAAGATTTTTAAAAATAGATTACAACTTATAAAACTACCGATCTCTTGAAATCTGAACAGATAAAGAATTCATTTAAAGAAATAAAAAAATTTCTAAATATAGAAGATTTAAAAGAATCAAATTTTTTTGGAGGGAGGGTGTAGCAAAGTTAGTAATTTTCATTAGGATGCTCGTGAAGTTCTGGACTCGGGGAACCGTTGTGTAAGAGTAAGAATCGCATAGGAGCGTATGGTAGCAAAAGGGGAACAAGCCTGAAACTCAAGGATGCGACACTATTTTCATCAAAGTTTTCGTCTTCAATTTAATGAAGTTCAAATTGGCGGCTTGGTATTACGTTCATCCTAATGATAATGCACAGAAACCGTCGCAATGAGAGCCATTGAGTTTCATAACTATAGCTGCATTGTTGCGACGCATATTACTGCTGCAGGCCGCAAAACTTAATATACTTTATGCATTCTTCTTAAATAGAATGTTGTGGGTAAATTGTGTTCGTCATTTGTGGTGACCAGTCTTATATCGGTTTCGATCTTAATGTGCGTGTAGAATCAAACGAGTTTGCGACCATATGCTCCCGTATGATTATTGCTTATCGTCCTTTCAGTCTAGTCCAACTCTGGGTGCACAGTATTACCCTATTTTTGCGATCAATGCAGGGCTGTAAAATCACGG
The DNA here is from genome assembly GCA_038373865.1 of Uloborus plumipes. Taxonomy (NCBI): domain Eukaryota; kingdom Metazoa; phylum Arthropoda; class Arachnida; order Araneae; family Uloboridae; genus Uloborus; species Uloborus plumipes. The sequence continues at coordinate 26,573 of JAXGGA010004598.1, forward strand.
AAAAACTGCATTAAAAGTTTCAAATCATAAGTTCCTTGATTTCAAAGGAATTTTCGTACATAGCACAGAAATAGTACGAGTTTTCTAAAGCGATCACTTATTTCCAATAAAATTGGGTGCTTAGCTCATTGAATGAAAGAGCTCGAAATACCGAACCTTGGAAAGAGAAATTTCAAAGTTCCTAACATTACATTAAACAGTTGTTAGAGATTTAAACGGTATTTTGAAGTGTTTTGGTTTCCAAACTAAAGTCATCAATGGTAAAGTTTTTAGTTTTGACACTAAAGTTAAATTTTTTATTGCATTAACTCATTCAGTATTAAATTTAAGTTCGAAGCAAATGCATTTGATAACATTACTTGTAGATGGTTTAATGTAAGGAAAGCTTTTATTAAATTGTACAGGCAGGAAATTCGCTTGAGCTTTTAATGAGATAGTTAAAAATTTAAACTTCCCCTCCTCCACTTACTGCAGTCAACTCGCGAATCTGAAGCTTAAATTAACCCTTTCACATGGCAATGCGTCAATATTTGAGAAGTAAATAGGCAAACTTCCCGAAAGGTCCGCAGCCTGAAACTTGTAGATTCCACATTTTAATCTTATACAAAATTAAATGTGTGTTCACCGAAATTTAAATGTTGAATCTCAGTAACAGATAAACTAAGATTTAAAGTAAAATTAGAATTTCAAACCTGAAAATATTAATGATATTTAAATAAGTAACTAAAGAAATTTCGGTGCTTCCGTGCTTGCTTAAAATAAATGCTTATTGTTTATATGCATTTTAAGTTGACAGTATGCAACTAAGCTTGTTCTGTACGCTTAGGTTTACTCATTCATCGAACGAATTTTTATAAAACTAATATTTATGGCAATTTGTTCATACTAATGAAGTTAACATTTAAACTGCTCAGAAACTGTACTTTAAGGGGAAATTTTAAATTATCCCCTTCCTCAATTCTAATTTGAAATCTATTGAATTCTCCAAGGATTTAGATGCTCAAAATTTGAGCAGGACTAAATTCGGTTAAACTCGTAGGCAGTTCCTGTTCAATTCTTGCAAATTTTCCGTAAACGCAAAGCAGACTAAAGTTTAATCTTTCAGCGCACTTTTTAGTATTGTATAACTTAAACAGATCTTCACGTCTCCATACTCTTATACCTAAACAGTAATTTATTCCGTTAAATTACTTGCACAGGGAGATCCAGGATTTTCACTGCATATTGTAATATGAAATAGAGAAGTTAATCACTTTCAGTGAATTTCCGAAGAAAATTCACTGCCGTAGTGATTGCAATCGCAGTGCGTCAGCATTAGTGTTAACTGGTTCAAAATAATTCTAATTATAGCTACTGGTATCGACGAACAAGGATGCGACAGGGACATGAGAAGAAAGTACGAGCGAAAATGCGAAGCTGCTTATGAAATGGTTTCCGATAAAAATGAAGATATCAGGAATGATGCTGAAAGAAAAGAAGCAAAATGCTGGTGAGTAGTCCTCTGCTGTTATTTTTTACAAGAACTAAACTTGATTAGTCGATCTTTCGCTCTGTCCAAGGAAGAGCGAGGGGACTACCTCCCCATTTAAGGAACTGGCTTTGTCCTTCCACTCAAATCAAAGATCGATTGCAGAATTAGTGTTGATATATTTATCTACAGAAGAGACTTAAATGTATCTTAATTTTTCCGAAAATTTAACAATCTAATCGGAATTTCAACTTAGCTGTAGTCAAATTAGCAGTATACTGGTATTATCCGTCATAGTTTTTGACTTTGTCAGAAGCATTTTTTTTCAAGAATGCTGTTTAAATACAAGAATGTAGCGCAATCTTTGCGAAAAGTAAATTTTAGGGTACCGTCCATCCAACCCAAAGGTCATTTGCCTTACTTTAGAGCACCAGCCGCTAAGTATTACAGTTTACTGTAATGGCATTGGAATATAGCGCAATGGTTTTCTGTTGATGTAAAATTTTATTCACTGAAAAGCAAAGCTTAAATTGCCTTAGTGTAAGCGATTTAATTTCAGTCAATGTCAAACCCAGTTTTTATTACGCGTATTTCTCTAAATTACTATTGGACTAAGTATCTTGTCTTAGTACTGCAGATTACTTAGGATGTATTTCGCGTTTAAAAATTTTCCCATCTAACTTGATTATCGACAAACCACTCATGGACTGCAATAGCGGCACAACTCAAATCACATTTTGACACAAGTGGATGTATAGTTTTTATTAACAAAAGAAATGTCACTAATCTTACGGCCTAATATTGAATTAAGAGTTTTGCTAGTATTGATGTGTATTTTCATATTTACACCTGTTAATCCAAAACTAGTCTTTCATAGCTGCGCCTCTGTTGCAGCCCATAAACGAAGTGTACGAAATTAATAATAGTAGCTTCAGAAATATTATGGGTAAGTTTCGTCTCTCAGTGACAAAAGGATTGACGTTAGAGAAATAAATTCAAGTCTTAACTTTTAGACAGCCCAGCCCGCTCTACCATCGTTCACGAGATTCCTGGTAATCATAATTTCTTCAGATCATGCATTATGTCAGGAACTTCCGTAGTTAAATGCCGAGTTTCTCGGTGCATAGCAACCAGTTTACTTAATTTGCATCTTTACCAAAGAAAATTCAGTTAGTTAATCAAACTTCATGTATTCGCCATGACTTTAAACTCAAGTAGCACACTTCGTTTTTTAAAGGTTGTAAAATGGTTATTAACGTTGTAACAACGGATTAAAAACGTTTAAAAGTTTTTGTTCTACCTGGGAACACTACCTATGAACTTCGATAGAGATTTTTTCGATAGAGAGAGACTTGGATGATAATCTTCTGCATAAATCGATCGTTCTAAAAATTGACTTTTTTCCAGTTCCATGGAAGACTACGAAAAGTGCGTCCTACAGGCCTTGGACAGATCAAATTGTGGACACCACAAACCCGCTCTAAGAACGGATCTACAAGCCACTCGTTTGCTTATGAATGTTATTTCGAATATAACTTGCACAGAATTCAGAGGGAAGTGTGGTTCCTACCCCTCAGCCGGAAATCCTACAGTAGCAGGTGTCAACTATGTGATAATGACTTTGATCCTTGGAATTCTGTTTTCTTGAAGAAATGCAGAGTTTGGAACATACTTGTATTTTTACCTCTTGTGTTTTTAAAATAGTCTTTGCTTTTTGGAATGAGTTTAAAATAAAATTTTTTAACTCTTATTTGCTACCAATTGTGCCATTCTTGTTTTACTATCCACCATTATCCTAAAGTGGATAGACCAACACGTCCTAAATATAAATCTACGCAATAAGTTTCAGAAATTTTGAAATTTTAAACTTCTGAAAGTTAATTAGGAAAATATTTTAAATACTCGGTTTCTGGTCAAACTGAAAAGGTATGAATGTAGAACTACCTTTTTGATAAGATAGTTGTATTGAATTCAAGTTATAAGATGTTAATGTGTTGTAGTAAAATTCTCTCCCCACTTATGGTCTAGATAGGCATGGCAAAGAGAAATGTACCTCGTCTGAGAAAGCTTAAAATTCCAAATTCTCAATTTTAAAGAATTAATTTTTGGTCATCTTAAACGAACTTGTCCCATCTCTTTATGGGGTCTAGTCTTTTGGAAAATTGAAATGGCTGTGAAATATGAAGCTTCACTTGGATGGTTTAGTTCAAAGAGCAATAAAGCATTTCGCTCATGGGCAGCAACAGTGGTACAACTCGAAACACGCGTTTTGAATTAAACAGGGGTAAATAGATTATTTTCAGCAGCAGTACTAACACAACTTGCAATCTATTGGGCCATTTCTTCTGAGTTTTCCTTAACAATGAAAACTTTAAATCCGCTTATCTAAACATGATCTTTTGAGTTGTGTCGCTATTGCAGCCCATAAATTCATAAAGTGTGACTTAGGGCTTGCTTTTAGACACTAGCAACGAACTTTAGTGATGAGTGATTTAATTTTTTCCTAGTTCCTTTCCACAACTAACTGAAATGAGCCAGCTTTTTACGACTTCACTTAATGTTGTGAAAATCTTAAATACAACTGAAGTTATACACTGAAGTTTTGTACATTAGTTTTTCTAGATATCGGAAGAAATTTTACTCTGAAGAAAATAATTTCGGTTTGATCCAGAAAAATTTGATTTTTACTAGCCACTCTTTCTTGAAAGACTGGAATTTAGAAGTTTCCTTCCATTCGCTCATGTTTGATAATCTCAATTTATTTTCATTGTTTAGAGGCAAAACGTTTTTGAACGTCGAAATTGCTAAAATATTTAACTTAGAAGCAAATAGAAAATCCGAAAATTGAAGGTTTAGGAACCCAATCTATTTTCTTGATCATAAATTAGCAATTTGTTGACGCATAAATATATGTATAACGGGTTTCTTAACCTACCTGTTTGGATGTGGCTTGAGGTCAATTGCAAAATTAGGAAAATTCTTTCTCAACTCGGCATCTTTAAGTCTTTGAAACGTTAGAGGTACTCATTTTGCCAGGACAGCGATAAAAAAAAATTATTTGAATTTAAATGTAAAAAATAATTCTTAATCTCATACAACTAGAGATGCAAAAAAACCCGTAATTTTTAAAAGCCGGGAGTTGAATTGAGAAATCAATGTATTTACATATAAGTGGGCGTGGTTTTTTATTTTTCCGATGACATTGCATTGTGTTTGTACCCTTTGCCCCCACCCCCACCCGTGGAAAAACGTAAAATGACGGCCTTGCTTGGACTAAACCATCAATTAACACACTGAGAACCAATGATTGAATCAGATAAACAATTAGTATCACTCATTATTTTGAAATATATTTTTCTGATAAGCAATTTCACATGCTGCGAAACGTAACTGTAGGAAATATCTTTTGAATGTATCTATACCCTATGCAGGCCCGTCACTTAGGGGGGCGGGGGGAGGGGTCAATTGCCCCCCTCTGACTTTGGGAAATCAATGTATTTACATATAAGCGAGCGTGGTTTTTTTGTGTTCCGATGAAATTGCATTGTGTTCGGACCCTTTGCCCCCCCCCCCCCTTGGAAAAACTTGAAATGACGTCCCTAACCCTGTGCAACGAGAGGAGGCGGCCAGAAGAATTAATTTCCTCCTCTCCGAACCTTTACCCAAATGGTTGTCATAGTTACGGCGCTGTGGACTTTTCTCCCACTTAGTTTATTGAAGCAATGGTTAATTGCGAACGATTAAAATTACTTTGTACGCAAACTATTATTCAATCAACGTAAATAAGACTTTTTGAAGAATTTATATAACGCTTACTCATGATGGTAGGTCTTGCTAAAACAAACTATTTAGCACTAGATTTGTTAGAAAACAATTAGAAATAACTGAGATATGATGATATAAATGAAAGCGTAAGCCTAAATAGTCTGGTAAACGATGATCAAAATTAGAGTGAAGAAAGACAAAGGAACATGCAGTTTTAGAAATTGGCACACAGGTACAGAAAGGTCTACTGATAAAAATACTAAAAGTCCCTGGTGGTGAGGGGGAACTCGCAGCGCCACCTGGTGTTTTATGGATGTTTTTTCAGTTTTCGTCTTATATCTCAAACTATTTTCTTGCGAGAAAAAATGTCAGTTGATGAATCAAAGAAAATAAACTGATCTTTAAAACGCTTTTTTTGTGTTTATTATAACTATAATAGTTGCCGAGATATTGAACTTCAAAGTTTGTCAATTTTTGAAAAACCGACTATTTTTCCCCTCTTTGCTATTTTTGGAGTCGCCTCAGTGATTAATTTGATATTATTCTTTTCTTTTTTCGACCTGAAGTAGTACAGGTCATTAAGACGATTTGATTTCTTAAAACGGGGAGGCAGGTTGGGGAGGAAGGAGGCGAAGAATGAAGGAAGACAAAAATATGTGCAAGTGTACTTTTCACTATTTTTCCCTCTACCGTAGTTCAGCAAACGAAGGCCCAAAATAAGGGTGAAAAAATAATAATATAGTTTTAAAAATTGGCACACACGTGCAAAAAGGGCTCCTGATGAACGTACTAAAAGTCCTCGGTGGTAGGGGGTGAGCTCGCAGCGCCACCAGGGATTTTAGGTGCGTTTTTTTCAGTTTTCGTCTTATATCCCAAAAACTATGCATTCGCCAGCAAAATCATCAATTGGTAAATTTAGGAGTTGGAAATTATCTTTACTAATGTTTTTTTGTACATATACATAATACTAGTAGTACCCGCACGGCGATGCCCGTGCAAAAAATGTAAAGAAAGTCAACTGAATAAATTTAAATTTACTCCAACCCTCTGAAGTAAAATTATTATATTCTTTAATTCAAATATGCTCTACGACCTTTTAAACTCCACTAAAAGTCATGTTGAAGTTAAAGTCACAATACGCCAAATAAATTAAAAAAAAAAAACATTAAGTTAAGTAAGTAATAGGACATTTAGTCAATTTTTAAGGCTTAACTCTTACGCAAATTTAAACCACTGAAGAAGGAGCAATTTGTGGAAAATGGACCTAGTGTTTTAGTTTTGCGTATAGAGTTAAGCCTTGAGAATTGACTAAATTTGAGTACCGTAAAATGGGGTGTATAGGAACAGCGGGGTCAATCGGAACAAAACTTCCCGACCGTACAAAGAAATTCTTCATAAATATACTATTGGGTATTTTTCGCCATTAATTTTTTTTATAGAAAGGTAAGATCATAGGAAGTAGGAAAAAATTACTTTTGTCAATCTGGCAACGCTACTGGCTTCTAAGGAGGGCTGCACGTGGAATGTTAGAAAACATCACATTTTCATAGACTGCAAAACTTCATATGCAAGAGCAAATCTTCTTATATTTAAAAACTAAGAGTGGTATGTTTCAATTATACATGTATCTGAACAACAGAATACCACATTAGAATTTACATTTTTTATAAATTGTGTCATAAAAATGAAGAATTCTGAAAAAGGACATAGGAAAAAAATTTGCGGGGTGAATCGGAACACTTAGTTCTGTTGTTCCAATTCAAACTTATTTGAAGGAAACTGTTTAAAAAATCAAGATTCTAACCCCAATTCTTCTAATCAAGACAAGGACAAGGATTTATTACTGTTTATCCCTTCTTGTGAGCAACTAGATCTTAAAATGACAAAAAGTTGCAGATTTCAAAAGATTTTTTCTCCAGGAGACTTCTTTTTACTTAAAATACGAGGGGAAAGGTCACATAGACTTTATGTAGTAAAAGTCCAGCACACAGACAGTGATGAATAAGCGAAAAAATATTTCAGGACAATCCCCGAAACCTAGAGAGTTCCAGAAACTAAAGAAAAGGCCGAGTTCATCCCAGGAGATGTTATGAAAAAACTTAAGACAAGTCACGTTTGCTAGTTTTAAGGACAAGTACATATTTGTGGACGACATGAGTGACTTCTATTCATGTTAAATCTTTGTATTCCAATTCAAAAGCATTTCTTAAAATTACTTTTCATTTTTCATAAGTTCAAAATTATTTTGAATTTTGACAAATTATAAACGTTTACTGGTATTGAAATTATACATTTATTTGACAGTAATTATCTGTTCTTATTCTCCCCCATCAATATTACTCATGTTTGTAAGACCTATTACAGGTTAAATTGAAAAAAATAAAAATTTTAACATGTGTTCCGATTGACCCCTATCAGCGGGGTGATTCGGAACACCCATAATTTCCTATATATTTTAATAATTATTATTCAAAATGTTTTGTCTTTGCTCGGAATATCAAAAGTAAAGCAAGACCGAAGTTTTGACCCAAAAAATCAAATTTAAAAAAAATCTTTTAACTGCTTTTTTTACAATCAAAGCTGAAAAGTGTTCCGATTCACCCCATTTTACGGTAATTAATATCTGCTGTTCTAATAAACGGAGAGAACGGTGTAAAACTTTTCTTTTTCAGAAAAAAAACTCTTTCCAACGATATAAAATGTTATGGAGTGAAGGAAAGCCCCCCCCCCCCTCAATTATGGCGGATATACCGAAAATGAGACTAATTAATTAATTTAAAAATAACTAATTCGAAAATTAGAATTCGGCCTTCGAGATGCTTTTTATTGGAATACGTTCGAATTTTTGTGCCAAGTTTCAGGTCTGTAGGTGCTGTGGGGGCTTTTAGCCAGCGGTTACAAATATACAAACAAACAGAGCCTGTCATCTTTATGAAAATTGATAGATTACACTTTTAATGCCATTTCATAGTTTGTAGTGTTGAATGGCAGGATTATTTTAGTTTTAAAGACTTGTTTCTTCTTTTCGTGTGTGTGTGTGCGTGTAACAAACTTATTTATTTTTAGCGAAATTTTTACGTTTCAATGGAACTTTTGACACAACTGTAGTTCCAAGATTTTTGAAAACTCTCAACGACCACAGCAATTTTGCCCTTGAAATCTTTACTAATATATAAAGTTGTAGAGTTTGTTTGTTTGTTTGTTTGTTTGAACGCGCTAATCTCAGGAACTACTAATTCGATTTGAAAAATTCTTTTTGTGTTGAATAGTCCATTTATCCAGAAAGACTTTAGGCTATAGTTTGAAAAGATTCTATAAGCGATTCGTTTTTTATTCGATTTCAAGGCAATTTTCACATAAATCGCCGAATACTGGGCTTAAAAATTACTTTATAATACTATTGCTCAGAAAATGAATCTATTACTTTAGTTTGGAAGAGGGTCAATTGAAGCTTGTGTTTTTTTTATAAATTGTGATAGGGGGTAAGTCCCCCGCCTGGTATAACTAGGCAGGGGACTGCGCCAGGTGACTGTGTTTTTGCTCTTTGTTGCGTTATATCTGCAAAACTATTGGAACATAATTAGTTACGAGACTACTTATAAATTGAGGCACACATCGTGGACATAATAACTAATATGTTTTATAATTAAATTAATTGACATTAATAAAATCACTTCCCAGAGGACTGTTTTCGCAACGACCCTGATGCATACTTTCATCACAAATGTGTCTCTCAAACTAAGCGAAGTAGCGTTTCAACACCGTTCTTGGCGATTTCGGCAAATTCACACTGATTACTTTAAACTTCATGCCAAAAAGAACTTGCAAAAGTGATAGATTTTTCGTATTAGAGCTTTGAATTTGTTGCAGGGGACTGTTTGAAAAAACTCCGGACAGAATTTACATGTCAATTTTTTGTTTTAGAAATACGTAATTATACCTTATTTCATAAGAAAAATATAGCTTCATTATTATATTTTTAGATATTAATTGCCAAATTTATGTAGTGTTAATAGGTTTTTTGAAATACAATCTTTAACAGTTAGACTATGGGATTGGGACAGCCAGGGGACTGTTTTTGGCGCTTAGATAATTTCTAGAAAAAAAATTAAAGTGTTATCACTCCAAATACAATTGGGCCACAAAGTATTAATGCTTTACTTGTATTAAGAGCGATAATTACCTTATTACACTTTATTATTTTTAAAATACTCAGTCCGGACAGCCAATTACCAGTTTACAGTGAATCGCCCATAACACTCTTTTTCGAAGCATGAACATAAATGTTTCAGCAATGAAATGAGATGTAATAATTTTTTTTTCTTCACATTTAGAATTTTTGCATGGATGACTGTTATAAATTTCCAAAAATTAATTTACTGCTGCAATTTTTTTTAATTAATTATACTTAATTTCGTTATCAATTTTAATTAATTAATTACATTTTAAGTTAAACATTATATATTAATAATTATTAGTTTTGATTGAATAAGTGTTTATGTAACAAACAATTAATACTTCTGATTTATCTTTCGTGACCTTAGACAGCCCCCCCCCCTAAACAAAGTTATAAATACGTGCTTGCTCAGAAGTACATAATACAGTCGACAATCGATATAACGACCGTCTCCGTCCTACACAAAACGGTCTTTGTAACGAGTGGTCGCTTTTAGAGGTAGAACATAGAGTATATTGGGATACAGTTGGGGTTTTTCTCACCGATCGTTGTATTAGGATGGTCTTTATAACGTGTGGTCGTTATAACGAGCGTCGACTATGTTGTATTTTTGCGTTTTCTTTCTAGTGAATTAAGTTGAATTGTAGCAATGAAAAAATGTAACTTATTTTCCAAACTGTTTCCAGATGAAATACGCTAAATTTTTTTCAAAATTTAAGCAAAATGTTGGGGGGTGCGGGGCATCCCCTGGCACCCCCGTAAGTCCGCCTATGGGTGAAATGGGGGCTGAATATCCATATGCCGTAGCCTGCAATGCCTATTAGAGAATGCCGGTTAGAGAAATGATATGCGATTGAGACTGTAAAGTCAGAATTAGTTATTTCTTTAATATTGATTTGGTAACGAAACGATTTAAGATGCGGCCTATTTTAAAATCTGAATTTTCCGGTGGAGGGTACGCTGTTTTTCAAGTGGCCCTTTTTGAGTTTTGTGCAAAATCCTGACTAGTCACTTCCAGATTCATCGATCGTTCAAAGATCATACAGAATCATTTATTGAATCCTAAGACAAGACAGCACGAGTGCTTGAATACCTCAGGGAAAATAAAGATCATTGGTAGTCTGTTTCAGTTCTAATAAAAATTGCGAACATTTTCAAAAATTTTTATCTAACTAGCTGCCAGGGCAGCTAGATTAGCTTCCTGCGGCATGTTGATGCATAACGTCCTCCCTCTCTAACTTTTACCTCATTCTGAAGTTTTATTATTTGATAGCATTTAATGTTCATTCGATTTCAAGACATACCACGCACGTGGCCCGGCGTTGCACGGGCACTTCGTGCCCTGAAAGTGGTGAAGAAAATTTCAAGAAACTACTCCCCGCCAAGGCGGCTCGCTAACAGGTGCTTCACGCCTTTACTTTTTTCCTATATAAAAAATCATTCGAATTATTGAGATGCTACGCGCCTTCAAGATGGTGAGGAGAGTTTCAGTAAGTTCAGCTCGCTCAAAGGAAAAAAGCAGACATAGATACTCAGTTTTTAATTAAGTAGATAGAGCTTTTCAACAAATGAATGTTTCAAAATATTACAAGTAGCTAGCGATAAAAATATTACGTAAGTGGCCCGCTTATGAGTTTCGTGTTTGATTTAGTTAAGCCTTTATTCAGAATTCTCATTATCATTGTTATTACTGTTTCATAGCAACGACGTTTTGCAAAAATGGATTTCATATGTAATCATTTATTAGGCTTAATCGCTTTAAATTTGACTACTTATTAATTGATATCTTCGCTAATTAAAATCGTATAATTATATAAATTGAAACTAATGAAGACTTAAAAATTGCCTATCTATCGGTACCTGGTTCGACTTTCAGTTCATTGGCGTTCAGGGGAAAGAAGCGTGACATAGATAGAAAGAAAGAAAGATAGTTAGAAAGATACTCAGTTTTTAATATAAGTAGATGATTTCACAATTTGGGATGAGTAGGACAAGAAATTGATTCAATAGAAACACATAATTTTGTTGTTCTGCCACATATTGGAGTTTATTAAACTTGAAAGAAAAGGACTGAAGTGATTTTAATTCAAAAAGTTCGGAAAAAATTGAGTTTTTTTTTTTTTTAATTATTAGTTTTGCAGTGCCAATTGGTACTAAAGAGCCAAATTTAAAGACTTATTGGCAAGAAGTTTACCGGGCAAGTTTATCGTCCGACAGTTTGTTTGCTGTGGCAGGACAACAATCCACTAATCTTGTGAAAGATCGTCTTTCATCACTCACTGAATAAACTAACTAAATTTAGCGACTTTTATTGAAAGTTTCGGCAAGCTTTCAGACCTCTTATTTGGATAACAGGGATGCGAGGGCAAATAATTTAAGACACAAGAAACATGTTTTACAATAAAGCAGTGAGTAACCGCTCCTAAGCAAGTGCTAAGGCAGATACATGCAATACACCATCAACTCAGTTATTTCGAGCCATGGACTGCAGTTTCGTGCTTGCTATGAACTCATCAGCATGGCATACAAAAGTAATCGAGTTGGATGCAAAAATCCTCTTATACAGCAAAGAGAGCCAAAAAAAAAAACTGGTAGTTAATGTGAAAACGGTACAACTCGTAAATTTCAAGGCAGAACTCGGGTATAAAGCAGTGAGTAACCGCCCCTATGCAAGGGCTAAGGCAGGAACATGCAATACACTAACAACTCGGCTATTTCGATCCATGGACTGCAGTTTCGGGCTTATTATGCACTCATCAGCATGGAATGTGGGGAATTGCATGTTCCTGCCTTAGCCCATGCATAGGGGTGGTTACTCACTCCTTTATACCCGCGCTCTGCCTTGAAATTTACGAGTTGTACCGTACCAAGTGCGGTCGCTCGATGGTATTCAAAATTTTACATTAGCTACCAGTTTTTTTTTTTTTTTTTGCCTTTCTCTATATAAGAGGATTTTTGCTAACTCTATAAGAGGATTTTTGCCTCCAATTCGGTTACTTTCGTATACCATGCTGATGAGTGCATAATAAGCACGAAACTGCAGTCCATGGATCGAAATAACCGAGTTGGTGGTGTATTGCATGTTTTACAATGTTCCTTCGATTACTATCTGTTTAAACTTTTCTTCAATTTTGCACTATTGCATGGTTTCCTGCTTGAATAACTTTTATGTTTCGGAAAAATATCAAAGATTAATAAAACGATAATATTCAAAACCAAAGCAAACATACATTTTAACAAGAAGTTCTGTCAAGAACTAAACGAACCTACTTTCCCGTGCATCGACATCGGCATTCTAGCATCTGATCATTATTCTCTTGATTATCTGAGACTGAAAATTATGTCAAACATACCTTTTTAGCACCTTTTAAACTGATTTCTAAAAGCAAAATATACCCCTCTCAACAGATGAAATAGATACATAAAAAGTAAATAAATGAATAAATAAAGTTTTGTCGCACCTTTTAAAGAATGTAACTGTTACAGTTCTTCCGTAGAAAACATCCTCAATCGTTTTCAAAATAAATAAATAAATAAATAAATAATAAATAAATGAATAAAAGTACAAAGAGCATCAAAACACATTTTATCAAAGAAAGAAGAAAAAAGAAAAAAAAACTCGTCCGTTAATAAATTGTCTCGAATTTCACTTTTAATCCGTTGCCAGTTAATAAATATAAATAAAGAATAAAATGCCCTCGTGAATGAAAAATTTTTGTTACAAAAAAAAAAAAAAAAGAAAAAATCGTCTGCCAAAAAAAAAAAAGAAGAAAATGATAACAATAATAAATAAAATAAAACAAATGAATAAATAAACAAAAAATCGTCTGCACAGTCAGTCATTTTTTCTTTGAGCCTGCATTTCCGCCATGTTTGCGGAGTCGGAATCAGAGTCCTCACAGAAGATTATTCAGAAAAGTACTTTACAAACATTATATATCAAAACCATTTTCTTACAAAGTTAGTTTGAAGGAAATCCGACTTTAAGTTCAGGATCAACATTCAACTTAAATTCCTCATAGGCGCTAATGTTAAATTTTTTTCTGAATTGCTCAATATTGAACGAAAAATGGTTCAAATCAAAAAGCGAAATATGGGAATGAGCCTTTCCGAGATCTTTCAAACAAAAAAAGTTTATTCCATTCGGACGGTTCACTCAAAAGTTATTAGGTGGGGAAAGGTTGCTTGAACGGTTCAATGTTGAACGAAAAAATGTTCAAATTGAAAATTTAAATACGGTAATTAAGTATCCTTGCTGAGATCCTTCGAACAAAAAAAAAAAAAGTTTATTTAAATCGGACTGTTAACACAAAGGTTATTAGGGGGGGGAGCTTGCTTGAGCGGTTCAATGTTAAACGAAAAACGGTTCAAATCGGAAATGTAAATACGGGAATGAAATATCCTTGATAAGATCTTTCGAACAAAAAAAAGTTTGTTCAAATCGAACTGTTTATTAAAAAGTTAGTATCGCAGGACAGGTTGTTTGAACGGCTCGCTCAAAGTTGAACCAAAAATTGTTCAAATCGAAAAATCAAATATTGTTATGAGCTGTACTCGCCGAGATCTTTCCAACAAAAAAAAGTTTGTCCAAATCGGAATGTTCATTCAAAAGTTATTAGGGGGGTAGGGCAGACAGAACGACCGACCGACACACACACAAATTCCCCATCTCAATACCCTACTTTCAAATTTTTAATTTTTCGATATTCATTTTACCTTTTTATTTCTTTTTGGCTCTTTTTTTTACGGACTTAGCGATATTTTTTGGACTTGGCGATATTTTTTAGATGCATTCATGCATTAAACCACTTTTAGTACTTTTTTCGTCTTTCCTTTATTTTTAACGGGAAAGTAGGCTACAAACAGGCTCTAACGATGCTGGTAGAGCATTCGCTGACTGTAGAAGGGGAGGGGGGGGGCTGATGGCGATTAAATTTTTTTTTTCAAGTTCATACATTAATTTCGTTTTATATATAGAGAAAAAAAATGGAGGTTAAATAATCAGGAAGGGAAAATGCATCAGTAGAAAGTTTTTAACACCTGCTGTCAATAAAATTGCCCCTTTGAGAAATCTCTTATTGAAGAGGAGAAACTTCGTAAACTACACGCGCTGGAGAATGAGTGGTAGCTAACGTGTTAAGGCTACAGTGGATTTTTCAATTATTGATTTATAAGTCTAAAACTTTGTGTGCTTGTATTATTGTATATTTACTACATCTAAAAGCATAAAAAACACAAATTAGTGTAAAAACAATGAATAATTTTTTTCAAATTTCAAATTTAAATATTTTTTTAGCAAAATTTCAAAATGTTCCAGGCGAAAACCTCATCGGAATCCCTGAAAATCATGTTGCCAAAATTAAATGACTGAAATATATTACTTAAATATTAATCTCAATGTAAAGCACAGAAATATTCCAAAAAATGCAATTTTTAACGCTCTTTTACAGCAAAGTTCAGTTTCTGAAATGACAGTGTCGTCTGCTAAATAAGAAACGACCGAGAGACAATCAGAAGCATTCGGAAACTCGCTGGTCGACCGGGCTCACCAGAAAATTCCATGACGTCACGACTGCAACCGGTTCAACCGCGCGGTGCCACCGGTGAGGTGTTTCCGAACGTAGCCTAAAAGCGTCCGTTCTGGATTCACTACAACCGAAACTGTTTCGAACTCCATATCCGAATTGGCTTTCTAAAAATGAGAACGCGGTAAAAGCAATATATATGAATAATTTACACATGTGAGTTAATTAGTTCTGCTATGTTTGTTAATTCTAGCAAAATGGATGTTTCCGAAGAAATAACGGCTGATCATGGAATTGTTTTACCACAACTGTCATCTGAGCATTCCTCAATGTATTATGTTAAAGCTGTTGCTTCAATGATAGGGTCGAAAAATATATATGCAGTATATGATAACAACTCGCAGGTAAAAATTTATTTAAAAAAATTAGCTGATGTTGATAGACTTGTTAAACACGGCATACATGTAATGGGTCAACATATAAATGTTGACTACAATATCACTAAAGGAAGCAAAGTTATTTTATCTAATGTTGATCCCGTTATAAGCAATGCTGATATTAAAGAACTTCTTTCTCCTTTTGGAACTTTAGAATCTGACATAGTTTTTGAACGCTATTCCAGTGAAATCGAATACAGTCACATCAAAAGTAACACTAGATATGTTTATATGACTGTGTGCGACCCAGCCAATTTTCCTTGCCAGTTGAGCTTGAATTATGAAGGCGTGCAACATCAGATTGATGTATCCATTGATGGGCAAAATCCAGTGGCTTTTGTAAATAACATAACTCCTACAAGTGCACTTACTGAGAGGGTTTTCAAACTAGAAAATAATGTTGAAGAGAAAACCAACAATGCTGTTCCTAAACGAAAGCCTGCGAAAACCAATTTTACCAGAATAAAGAAAAAGCCCAAGTACAAATGCATTAAAAGAGGTTATGCCAAAGCAAAACTAGCTAATCGCATTGTTCGAAATGCCAAACGAAGCTACAAGATTCCTGAGAAAAGCCAAGCCAAAGTTGTTGAAAATGGCGGCTCTGATGTATTCCACGCTAATTCCGCAAGTCCCTCCTCTAGTGCCGAGGATCTGCCAGAACTTGTTTTAAGACCTTCGCAAAACGATTTTAACCACTCCGATTTCCCCCTCAATGAAAACCAGTTCCATGATTTTTTGTTGAAAGTAAAGTACCACCGAGCTCCGTTGGAAATTGTCGAAGAATTTTTGGGGAATGTGGAACCGCAGACTTTACGTCGATTTATCTCCCAGATGCAGTACAACTATTATCAGAGCAAAGATGCTGCCACCAAGCTGAAGTTGAATAGATTGATCAATGTGTGCACTTCGGGTTTGAATGGGTTGAAAATGCCCAACTTGACCAACAACGAAGTTCACGACCAGTACAATTTTACGGACGAAACCATTGAGTAGCTTAAATTGCTGATTTCGGTAAAACATTAGACACTTTTGAAGTATGAGGAATATATTGATGTTTCTGTTACAAATAGGTATATTTTATGCAGCAAAATGAATGTGTAATATTTTTATAACAGTTGAACCCATATAAAGTTAAGAATTTTGCAAATTTTAAACTTTTTCCTACATGAAAAGCATTTGTTAATACATGCAAGATTCGTTTTAGCTAAGGGGCTGTCTGCAAATGATGTTGTGCTTTGTGGAACAGTAGCATTGTCAGGGGGAGGTTCACATTTCTTGACCTATTGTTTCGAACATTTTCCACGGAACATTGCCACGTAAATTTCTTGTTTCTATTTTCTTTTGATTGTGTTAAATTTCTCGTTGTGGGAGAAGAGAAAATGACAAGGGGGAGAAAATGAGTGACAAGAAGTGCTTGATCAAGGTTTTTTTTTATATAAAAATGTTTTTGATTAGCTAGCTTGAACTGTGAAAGATGGGATAAACATTATTTATGGACAGCCCCAAATCATAGTTATTTATACGGGACTGTTAGAAAGAAATCAAATATTTTTTTATATCTGTTTTGAATATGTTCTATCTCTGCCACTCTTTTAACCTGGAAATGGATCACTTTGTTAATTTTTGGGTTACGTTTTTGTAAATTTTTTTAATTAAATGATTTCATTGTTTTTTTCCTGAAGGCATGAAGTAGTTTCAAGGTGTTTATTCGATTTTTGAGGAAGCTATATTGGGTGAAGGGGGTGATTGTGTTAGGTTTATATTCCAGAATTCTGGTTTGTTAGCATGTTTCAAAATCATTTCTCTTCTGTTCCTGTTAAACGTGTGCAAAATTAATATTTTATACTCTGTTAGATATACAAACATCTTTATTTGTTCTTTTTATTTTCTCTTTATTTATCCTCTTATGCATAAAATCATTAATGTTTCTTAGCAAGGAAGGGCAATTGACTCCCTTGAATAAGGAGCGTGATTCTAATTTTTAGTTCTTAATAGATGCTTTATTTTTCTGTACATTTAGTGCTAATGCTTCTGTAGGATTTTTTTTATGCAGTTTGATTTGTAAAAAGTAAAAACTATGTTTGAGTTCCTGCAACTGGAGTTAGAGTAGTTGAAATGTTGTGCTGCCTGTTGTAAAGCCTGTCAGAAGTTTTTCAGATATTTTGAAATAATAGTACACACACAAATGTATATGCAACTTCCCCCTGGAAAATTTGAAGTGGCAGGTCTGTGTCTGTCCCTTTCCCCATGATCTTCCCTTATTATGAAACATGACTAGATTACTGGCTTGTTTCAACATCAAGAAATAATCAAAATTGTTATTAGTATTGAAAATTTCCTGTCTTTTGAAGGATTTCCATCTTTTTTTTTTTTTCAATCGAGATGGAACAGGATAAAATTATAGAAAGTAACAAAGACCCATTGAACGAGTCAAGTCTGTGAAAAGTTTAGATAAGCTTTTTTACTTAGTTTGTATTGTGATGATATAAATGAGAAAACTACTAAGTTTTTCTTGATCATGTATTAAGCTCCATGTTCAGTCTTTATATTTGCTTAAAACTAAATTTGCCTCTTCCCTCGTTTTTTTTACTTAAAAAATTTCCTTTTCTGCAAGTTTCATTCCCGATAGTTATGAACAAATTAAAAATGCCTTGCAACAATGAACAAACACATGCATTTGCTGAATTTTTGTGTTCATCTGCATAACCACAATCACTCTTGAATATAGTATATCTTGTCATCTCTTTTTTTCTCACTATCAAGTTGGACACTTCATATTCTCTTTAAACTGATTAACTTTGTTCTTGAAGTGTGGAGAAAACTGATCTCTATACCGACGAAGTCATGAAAATATTGGTATTTTTCTTAGTGCCTTAAACATAGTATTCATGAACTTGAATGTAAATGGTTTTAAATGTACTCTGGTTTTTCTGTTTTTATTGTCTTGTACTCACCAATAAAGAACATTAATTTTTAGGAAAGAATTTTCAATTGATTGACCATTTCTGGATTTTTTGCACATATGAGGGAGTTTGATTATGAAGGTTTTTAACCAATCTCTTCCTTCTAAATTGACAAACATTTGTCTAGTAATAGTTTAGCATACTAACAAATATTACAGTCGACACTTGATATAACGACCATCTACATCCCACAGAAAAAGGTCTTTATAATGAGTGGCTGCTAAAAAAGGTAGAAAATATAATATATTGGGAAAAAGTTGGGTTTTTCCCATTAGTCTTTATTTGGGATAGTCTTTATAACAAGGTGTCGTTATAATGAGCGTTGACTGTAAAACCCTTTCAACCACAAGTATACTGATGTCTTTACTTGAAAAGTTCCTTTAGCACTTTTTCTGATATTTTAATACTAATGTAAACTTTAACAATTTAGAATTTTTTAACTTTACTATTTTTGCAAAAATCTAAAATGGAGGCTTCTAAAACAAGGGTGTAAGTGGAATTAAAAATGAAAATTTAGAGGGAAATACTTAGAAAATTAAAATACTTTCATGAATTTCATTTTGCAAAAATATAAATGTTTAAAACATGTATTTTACAGTTATAATTTTAACATTGAAAAACTGGGAATGGTGTAAAAAAAGTTTCTTTGCAAAATACTGCTTCAGTAGTTTCCATTTTGACATTAATTTAGGAAAAATATGTTTCTTGTAAATGTTAAAGTATGGTATACATTCATTGTTAAAGCAAATGTCCTAACAAATCTGTTTTCTTTCTTTTTTTAAGAAACTAAAGGGGGCTGGGGAGGTGAAAACGGACATTTTCAATAAGTTATTAGGTGCAAAATGAAAGAATCTAAGGGAAAAGTAACATCAACTAAATAGCGAAACAGAATGAGGAATGCATGGGCCCAGTCGTTTCTACTGGCACATTGTCTGTGTGAATCAGACGGGAGGGCAATGCATAAAAGTCATAGCGAATGATAAATGGACTTACGTTAGTCTGGTTCTGAGGTACAGATATTACATATTAGTAGTATTTAATTCACCTTTGGACAGAAACAGTTCCCTAAGATGAATATTCATAGACTGATAATAAGACACCTTTAAATCATATTCCAAGTTATTTTAAATCATTTGAAAACTTCAATTACGAATTTTTTAAACTCATTTTGCAGATTCAAGTCTCTGGTACAGTGATAACAATACATAGGAGTAAAATTTAGTTATTTTTATAATCGTAAGAAAAAGGTTGTGATTATTTTGAGTCAAGCAATACTTAGAAAAAAAAATTAAATAAAAAATGCTAGGAAAATATTTTTATAATCAAAGTCATTGTATTGAAACTGCAGTGCAACAAGTGTTATACCGAGTACTCGGTACTGGGCCGAGTAGTGAAAGGCCAAGTACTTCAGACTCTGTCAAAGTGCTACTGGGTATGCCTCTAATTTTTATGAAATTTCTGTCTTTATGTTTTGAACTGTTGTTTACTTGACCCGGTAGCTTCAATTTAACATCAAATAAATGTTTCAGATTTTATAAAACTGCTTCTGAAAGTTTAGTTTAGATCCTTTTTTTTTTAATTGGAGTAATAATGATAATAAATAAAAATCCAATGAAAGGAAATATTTAAAAAAGCATTACTTAATACAAATAGACATTTATAAGTAATTTAAGGTTTTTAAAACACAATGTGAAAGATAATCATAAAATAATTATTATAAGGCTTGTGAAAAAATATTATACCTGACTGAGCTTCTTTTGCGAGTAGCTAAAAACAGAACATCGTAGTATTTGATTATTCTTTTCACAATGCTAAGTATCAAAAGTTTTTTAGTTTTAGGAGTTTACCCTTTCTCGAAATACGTGTCTGCAATTACGAAGAATAAACTATTTCAGCATGTGTGGAGCTGCATCTAGTCCAAGTGGTATGTGAAATCACATGATTTATTTTGATGGTATTAAATAGATGATTTTGACTCTATCAGCATAATTTGTAATTATATAAAATCTCAGTTCTTGCTCATTTGGTATACAAATGAATCAATAGTGCATCATATCTTTAAAATTAGTGACATTGAAAAAAAATACAGGGTGTCCACTCCAATCGTGGACCAATAGCTAATTTCTAAACCGTTAGAGATAAGCACATAGTTTATTTAGGAAAAAATCTCCAAATTATGAAAGGAATTTTGGGTCTATTCAATGTTTTTCAAAAAATCAAATTTTGAAAGAGTTACGAAATTTAAATTTTTATACAGCCCCCCAGTCCTATCAATCATATTTAGTAAAACATTCTTGACACTGTAACGTTTAAAACTAAAAAAAATCACTCTTCTACCACAAAAATTGACCGAGTTATGACGTTTTGAAAAATCAAGATTTTGAAGGATTTCGCATACGGTCCCTTGAGAGATCTCTCGATGACGTCATGAAATAATGCAAAATCTTGATTTTTCAAAACGTCATAACTCGGTCAATTTGTGAGGTAGAAGAGTGATTTTTTTTTAGTTTTAAACGTTACAGTGTTGAGAATGTTTTACTAAATATGATTGATAGGACTGGGGGGCTGTATAAAAATTTAAATTTCGTAACTCTTTCAAAATTTGATTTTTTGAAAAACATTGAATAGACCCAAAATTCCTTTCATAATTTGGAGATTTTTTCCTAAATAAACTATATGCTTATCTCTAACGGTTTAGAAATTAGCTATTGGTCCACGATTGGAGTGGACACCCTGTATATTTTTTTCCTTTGCAATGGTGATGAGATTTCTGTTATTTAAAAAAAATCCACTTTTTGCTAGTAGTTCATCAGTTATCGTTTCCAAAGATTTTTTTTTTAGCACCTGCTATTTGTCAGTAATTAAATGCAATTTTATAGCCACATTTTTTCTCATTGATTCATAGTGACTTTTGTGACATTTTTGTCCCTAATTGTTATTTGCATTATTAATTTGCAGTAATTTTATACAAACCAATATTTTGATCGATTATTAATTTACGTAATTAGCTAATCTGCATAAAGCTAGTGCACAGAAGAATACTTAGTATGATCAGATCATATCTCTACCATATTAAACTATTTTATCAAAAAACTTTGCAACAAGTAGAAAATTTGAACTTTGCCCAAGTTATATTTGATTTTATGGTGTTGAATTATTTTCTATGAAAGACAAATATACAACTAAAGAAATCCCATTATAAACACTTACAATTGTTTAACGTAATTTATTACAAGTAGAGCATGACAATTGCATATTATTAAGAGATTAAAACAAAATGAACTAACAATGGAATTACTTCCATTAATTCGTGTCAAAAAATTCATTTTAACTTTTTAGAAAGATGTCAAACAACTATACAGGGCCAATTGTAATACTGAGGTTTTTGCTCATTTTAAAAGAACTATGGAGTAAAATACTTTCAACAGCTATAATGCACAAGATGTAGTATTTTTCTTTTAAATCATTAGAAAATAATTGAAAAAAAATGAACTATGTCTGAAAAAGCATACAGCATAATATCCACAGCAGAATCACTTACTATTGCTTATAAATTGTAGGTTGTATAGTTTAAGTAATAACCTAAAATCAGATTAAGATACTTTAAGAGTCGAACTCGGAATTTAAATTGTCATTTAATTTTCAATTTCACAGCACAAGTTATCTGTCTTTTATAAGTCTTTCGCCACTTGTAAAAAATGGATTATATTTTGTGTAGTAAGGTAGACCAAGCAGTGAATGGACAGTGTTGTAATTCTCCATTTTTAAAATTTCAGTTTCATCAAATGCATTAAAATGTTCTTACAATCATGGGCCGAATGCTAGTTCGTGCTAAATTAGCATTTGGCACAAGATAAAATGCATTTTACTCGAAGATGCAAGTGGATAAAGGTGATATGTGACATTTTTTTTAATTTCCAGAAAAGCTTAGGGGACATGATACTGATGGACTTATCAAACCTTCATCCATGGTAAAAAGTAAGTCTTTCAAAAATTGTCACACATTTCACACTTGCCCCTTCAATTGATGTTATTATTTTTTTTAAATTGAGAATCTGGTAGGTTTTATGCCTGTTTGTGTGTGCGTTGGGTGGGTCAGGAGGGGGGATGAAAGAGTCCACCAACACACTAATGAAGTCTCTCAATCAGTGGACAAACACAGCATTCAAGTGACTTTCTTTCTAGAAATGTATAGATATTTTTTAAATTATTAAATTTATTATTGACTTGTTTCTTAGATTTTTCCAACTATCACATTGCAAATAAAAATTCTTTAATTCCCAATTTGTTTCTTAATTTCATCAACTCTCTCAATAACATTTATTGCAAACTGTATAATGCATATGTATGTATCATTTTTCATTACTATTCAATATTTGGATAAAATGTAACAAACATCCAATCAGCTTTTAAATTTTTCCGCAAAAAACTCAAAAAAACGTTATCTATCCGCTGAGTGTTTATCCGATCCACATCACTAGACATTTCATTTTTTAGGACTGAATTTTTCTCACTAAAATAATTATTTTAAGGCTCAATTTCTACTTGCTGCGGGATTTTGTACATCTTTAGATTTAATCCATTATCTTTTTCTTGCATTTACTGTTTTAGTAAAATGTCAGAGGAAATGTGTATGTAAATGTACAACTCAGTCTCCCCCCCCCCCCCCCTCAATATTTGGATAAAATGTAACAAACATCCAATCAGCTTTTAAATTTTTCCGCAAAAAACTCAAAAAAACGTTATCTATCCGCTGAGTGTTTATCCAATCCACATCACTAGACATTTCATTTTTAGGACTGAATTTTTCTCCCTAAAATAATTATTTTAAGGCTCAATTTCTACTTGCTGCGGGATTTTGTACATCTTTAGATTTGATCCATTATCTTTTTCTTGCATTTACTGTTTTAGTAAAATGTCAGAGGAAATGTGTATGTAAATGTACAACTCAGTCTCCCCCCCCCTCCCAAAGATTGATAAAAGTATACTCAAAGTGTTACTAAGAAACGAGCATTACATTACATTTAATACTTTTAAAACCATTAAATATTTTGTACTTTCATAATCAACGGAAAGTTTTTGTATGATGTACCATTAAA
Source organism: Uloborus plumipes (assembly GCA_038373865.1). Classification (NCBI taxonomy): domain Eukaryota; kingdom Metazoa; phylum Arthropoda; class Arachnida; order Araneae; family Uloboridae; genus Uloborus; species Uloborus plumipes. The sequence continues at coordinate 50,007 of JAXGGA010004598.1, forward strand.
TTAAAATTTGTCTAGTTCAATGATGGCAAACTGCAGCACATTGCTTTTTTGAAGCACATTTAAAACCTCTACCTACAGATACAGATTAAAGAAAAGATGAAAATTAATTTCTGTATTAGGCATTTAAGGTGTTGTTCGATTTCTGCACATCCATTATTTTTGTGAGAGGAATTAACAGATTTTTAAAGAACTGTACCAAACATATTGTGTTTTAACTTATTAAAACCTTATATAAACTTCTAAATTTAACCTCAAAATATCTCCTTATCATTTTTTGCACATTTAAATTGCTAAAACTGATTTAGGATACATTCCAGCTTATACCAAGTTTTAAAAAATACTACCAAATTTTTGCACTGTATGAGCGTCACTATTGAAAGTTTTCAAAACATATTTTGCTTTCTGAAAAGTATGCCAGGACACCAAAATGTTCTCTTATTTTCCTAAATGTAATTTGCCTATCTTAGTTGTTATATTTTGACATTATTTGAATTCATCATCTAGTGTTTTCTTTCATTTTGCTCAATATCATTTTTTATTTAATATCAAACTGCTTGTATTTTTACATTTCATTATATTCACAGGGCATTTATAATAGTCATTTGTCTATTTATTTTGCAATACAGTCAATATTTTTGACCTTAAGGATGATGGGAAGTAACATTATGCTTTGAAAAGGGTAGTACATTTTTTTATTTCTTTTCAGTGACGTACGCAGACATCATTTCAGGTGGGGCTGGGCCGAGACTTAGAGAGACAAGGGCGGGGCACAGCATAAAATATAGCTAAGAAAAATTTATTTTTGGAATTTCTGATATCAATACTAATTTAAAATGACAAAAATACATCATTAAATTTTTTACCATTGTAATTTTTGTTGTGGCTGAGAGGTAAAGTGTTTTGATAAAAACAAGAAAAGATAAATTAAAATTTTAAAAGTTCTCAAAATTAAAGCTGGTGTTCCCCAACAAGTGCATGCAATACTTTGGAAATTTGGGCTTTAATATCATTAATTTTCTGAGTTATTTCACTATGGTTCCTAATGCTAAGTTTCAATTACATGTGTTGAGATTAACAAGCAGTAATCGGTGTTTCTGAAACAAATTTGCTATAAAAGTAAACAAAATTGAATTTTAGATAGTCATAAAAGTGACAAACAGTTAATTGGTCATGTCAAAAAAAAAAAAAAAAACTTCCTTTTTTTTTCTTTCTTTAAACTTTGTTCTATAATTAAATTTTTCTCATGTCACAATTTCAGAAAAAAGAAAGAAAAAAAAAAAGGTAATAGCTAAAATGTTTTAAATTCTTTTTAATAATTTTGGAGGGGGCTGCAGCCCTATCAGCCCACCTCCTGAATACACCACTGTCTCTTTTCATTGACATTTTTTCATCTCCTTACTCCGTACATTTAAATACAAAAGATTGGTGAAATTTGACAAGGTACATGAATCTGGTGTTTCAAATGTAACACTTACTGCAGGAATAAACATAAGGATCTGTTGCTGTTTCAATTTCTCATTATGCAAAGCAGTATGCCCAAAGCGACCTTATCTTATGGACTATAGAATGCTCCTTAATTTTTAAGCAATTTTCTTGAAGATAGCATTTCTAACGTTTATCCTCGAATTGTAAAGTAAGGCTAAAAGAGTAAGTTTCCATGACTTCATAAAACCAAGCTGGCCTCAAAAATCTGTTTAAAAAAAGAAACAAGACGCGTTATCTGAACTTTTCACTTCTCTGCCTCTTCATTGTTCTCCTTTTGTAATAATCTGCATCCCACCCAGAGCTTGGTTTAAGCCGCACTTCTTGAAGGATTTAACATTATTGTCACCTCCTATGAACCAGCATCTCCACACTTTTCTGGTCTGTGGGACAGTAATAATCGACAAAATCAATACTTGGATCTGTCTTCTTTTTTTTCTTAAGAAAAGAAGTTACTATGTTTTAGCCTACTAAATAGGTTAATAATGTTTTTTTTTAAACTATAATGTTTTGCAGCAATATTTGAATGCAGTTATTGGGGTCATGTAAAAGTAATTTCCTTTAAAGTTAAATAACAATGTTATAAAAATAATTGCAAAATCCAGTTTGATTTTTTTTTTAAACACAAAACATCACAAGTAATGAAGCGAACACCATTCAAGGTTGCCAACCTTCAAAGACAAAACTATAGATTATGAATCTTAAAACTAGATTTAATGTAAAAAATATGAACAAAATTTATTAGTTTATAATTAACCCAATATGCCCCAAATTAATTGGGCAATGAATTTTTTCTCTCTTTTTCTTCCAAGTTGGAAATACATCAAATAACATATATACAAACTACATAGTATAAAAATGTTGTTGAGTATAAGATCTAAGGTCCCCCACGCCTTAGGGCTCGTAAAAAACTTTCCGATTGCAGGTACCATCTGTCGAACTGTCAGCAAAGTACAAGGAATGGTACTTTCAAGTACCAGCTATTTAGGATTCATAATTCTAAATTGATGTAAGCGTTACTTTTGAGTACTGCCAGGGCATAAAGGGGAAAACAAAAAACTTTTTTTAAGCCGACATGTAAAGATCTGAACCGATCAAACTGTTCAGTGCACCAGTGTTGGTGTGCTGGACCAGCCACTAAGAATCCCTGTTCTAGGCTGCAGTTGTTTTGTCTGGTGACAACAGTGGTCTAACTAAGCCTGCACACAGGGGGATACCACCCTTCTTCTGAAAACCATTTTAGTTTAATCCTTGGTATCTCTCTCACTTCTGGCATCAATATTTTTAATTTCAATAAAATGTATGTTAGAATCTAATTTTCACCCTATTTTTTTTTCTAGGCCTACAACACTGACTGCCATAGCACCCATCCTAATATGGGTTTGGGTATAAATGCACCTGAACTTTGGAAGCAATTTTCTCAAAGAAAAAATGAGTCTTAGAGACCATAAAATAAGGTATTTATTTTTTTTTTGTGAAATTATAACTTTTTAGGCAACGTCCATAAAATGGAACACACAAATATTGACATTAATTCTAAATATCTTCTAATAGTTGGTCACTCGATAGGTTTTTAAAGTACCAGATGTATTTTTTTCATGCTGACAATGCTCTAAACAGATTTTCTATGTGAATGAAAATCATTAAATGCTTCCTTAGGTCACATTGATTTTTATGAATTCGCAATTTAACAACCCACTCCAGTGCTAACTTTGCTTTTAGTTAAAAGAATAATTATTCCAAACAATAAAAGTAAATTAAACAACTCTTCTAATATTTGTAACAAGATTTCTGTTCGTTACTCGCTTGCTGAAAAATAAAAGACCATTAAAAATAAATAACCAGTTGCGTTATAAGAAGACATTTAAGGCTAATTCCCTTCATTTTATTCCATAGCTCAGACAGGCATACATGCTCTAGTTAGACATAATTGCTATCTGCTTGAATATTTGTTCGAACTAATTGCTTTCAAGTGCATAAGCGCAGCTGCTTCAAATGTATGCATTATTACAAATCAGTCTACCACAGGGTTTAAGCTGAGTTTCAAACTCTTTTTTTCTCATCTTTCTCGTCTTATTCCTGTCTTATCTTTTTTCCCCCCTACGGTTCAACACTTTTATATGAAAAATTCCACCAGCATTCCAGTATCATTAGGGAGAGTTCACAAATCCGGTGATGATGTTTTCCGAGCAATGAGTCTTCTCCGAAGAACAATAGCACAGGCGAGAGACAGGGAACGAGTTCAGAGTAAACTAACAAGCTATTTTAAATGTGTAGATTGAGGAACAAAAATAAATGTTTTGGTAAGAATCTTTTTCTTTCCGTTTATTGTTTCTCCCCTTTAAGACTATAACGCAACCAGGAACTTTTTGCTGATTGGGGGAGGGGGGAGTAATTGTCATTAAATAAAGAACAGTATTTAATTAAATTAATTGATGTGATTAAAGTAAGTATTTATTAAATTATAAGTAAACTCCATTGTTTGACCTCCCTAGCCCCCAGCCCTTCTGGTTGCACATCGGCGGTAAACGACCCGTTTATTAGGAGCACTCAGATTTAACGAGCAACGTGTTAGGGTCCCTTCGTGCTCGTTATAAACGAGTTCGACGACTGTACTGTCGTCCTCGCTTAATAGGGTAATGGATAAACGAATACCCTGCTTATACGAATAGAATAAAATAACTCGGAACCGATGCCATAGGCGTAATGTTAAATAACCCAACTTCATCGAATAATATTTCTTGTTGGAACCGATGGTATTCGTTTAAGCGGGGCCGTCAGTATTACTAAAATTTCAAGGAAGTCGTTATTACCCGTCATATTAAGCAAAATTAAAAAAAATAAATCAAATATATTTTCACCAGGTTGAAATTATTTAGGTTAAAATTTACTGGCAATTTGTAAATAGCATCCAATGAAAATCATTAAGTCAAACAAACTTGTCTTTAAAATGAAGGAAATATTTACCAATGCATAAAAGTAACTCAACTTAAAAACTAATTTAATAAAATACATAGCCAAACTGCCTTTTATTGATTTGATTTTTTTAATAGTTAATTGATTTAAAATAAATTGAATGGTAAAGCTTGAAGCAGTGCAAAATTTATTTTAAAAGCATTTATTTAAAAATACTTCACATAAAAATCACATCTTCATTTGAAAAAAGAATCACATACAAAGTATGCTATGTTGTTTATCTTTTCTTTTCCATTAGTTATGCAGAGAAATGAAACATTCCTTTGAACAGCTTCTCTCTCTTTTGACTCTTTTGTCCAAAATCACCTGGAAAAAGGTTTTTTATTTCTGTATTTATGTTCGTTAATACATATATACATAGTAAAATACTACATTTTATTTTTTAAAAATTAGTTAAAATATCAAGGTACAAGCACAAAAGCTGTAAATGATACTGTGATATTATTCTCAAATTTTTTTTTTTTTTTCAAAGCAACAAATTTTGCTTTGCCTACAAAACAACCTTAGCATTGCTTTATTTTTACTGAATAAATTTAAATATTAAAAAAAGTACTTTTAATACTTAAAATTTTCTTTAGTTTTAGTGTTGAAAAAAAAAAAAAAAAGGTATTTATAGTTGGGGAACACTTAACTTGGCAGCACCCTAATGCTGTGATGAGGATCCCTGGCATGCATGCCCTGGCATGTTAGGTTTACCCCAACTATAGGTCTGATTGAAAAACTGACAATAACTTATTCAGTATCAAATCGCATTTTCTGACTTGATATTTTGCATGCAGAGAAAGTTAAAATTCTTCTTTGAATTTCCTTCAGAACTCAAAATATGAAGTAAGCATTGATTAAGGTGGGGAACGTTTTTGCACCTGGAGGTCGCATTTGAATTATGCAAAAAAAAAGGAGGTAGCATTAGTTAGTGAACATATAAAGTTAAGTTTAAGTATAAATTTAACTACCTATTTCACTATACAGAAATAATTCGAAGAAAAAAATACATTCAATCATTTATCATACAACATAAGTTACAGTAAAAAATCTTTTTGTATTTACACAAGGGTAATAATTGTTTCAAGATCAATTAAGGTATGTTCTTATAAACAACTATATGTTTAAATGCCACTTCAGATAAAATTAAGACAGTAGAATTATTTTTAAGTCTTTTACTTTACCCTTAACCATTTAAAAATATATTAAAAAATGACATTTTTTAAATATGATTTTGTATTGAACTTAGTTATAAAAAACATGTTATTGCTATCTGTCAGGTTGTAAAAAATATTTAAAAATTATTACGTTTTGAAAAACTAGTAAATCGCAAACGTGCAAATAATTTTTAAAATCTGATAAAAACTAGCGGGACTTTAGCTTTTGTTTGTGACTTGAGTAATCAAATATTTGAATCAGACTACATAGCACAGAGCACCTCTTTCATCAAAGAACTCCATTCATAATTCCGTCGGGTATCTATGTCTACTAAATGATTTAAGCATCAATTCAACAGCAAAATTGTGAGCGGTAGGTGTGCTGATCAAAATATGAAAATTCGTCAGTATCTTTTTGTATTAAGAAACTCTATTGTATTTAGCAAAGATATAAATTTTTTTTTCGTAAAAATGGATTTTTAGATTTTTTTTTAATTACTGCATTAGAGATATTATTTTTCAAGATATATATTTACAACGAGTAACTTATTTGTCTTTTTGCCGATGTCAGTCTTCATTTTCTCATTTTAATACTCATTCAGAAAATCAGTTTTCTTTCCCCTTTCTTTTAGACACCGAAATATTCATAGATTATTTCATTTTATTTACCAGACTTTTTTAAGCTGGATTGCTCAGCAGGAACAATGTTAAAAATTTGCATGTAACTCGAATTATTTTATGTGCAACAATTTTAAAAACCAATTGGTAGGTATTATTTTACAATTACACAAAAATATTAAACACAAGAACCAGCTTTATTAAGATCGCAGATTCACCATCTCTGTACTAGTATATAACATACTAGCGGTACTATGGTTCTTAGCACTTAAATGAAGCTGTACTACACTTTATCCCACATACGTGCAATTCCGTAATGTAAAATCCTCATTAAGCAATTAAATCATTCAAATTGACAGGAATGCTAATTTAACTGCTGAACATACGAATACATTCAAAGATCAGCAGGGACAGATACAGAAAGTTTTTAGGAGGGGTCCCTGAATAGTAATTATTGCAACTCCCCCATGATTTTTTATTAAAAAAAGTTCTCATGGGGATTCTTTCAAAACAACCCTCAACTCACTTAAAGCCAATTAATCTACTTTGAAGTTCGGAATTTTTAACATTTTTAGGTAATCAACAACTAAACCTTATGTATAACCAGTGGCGTAGCTAGGGGTTGGCAGGAGTGGCTCTTGCCACGGGCGCAGCTACCAGGGGGGCGGCATTTTGACCGATTAAAAAAAAAATTTTTTTTGGTCAAGTCCAAACATACTAAAAAATGAAAAATTTGACAGACACCCCGAATAGCGTAAACTGCGCCCCTACGCTACAAGACAAACCATACAAAGTGTGCAACTTTGCTTTGGTAGATTTATATGGGGTCTGGACTCCATAATAGGCTGATCTGAAATCAGCCGGTCTTATCCACTGAAAAGAGATAGAAACAAACCTTTTCTCTCCTCGTTTTTTTCAAGATATCGCTTCACCTTATCAATTACATACTATACTTCAGAAATAACCTTCTACGATTTTAAAAATCGGCGAGCTTTTGTTGAAAACATTTCGGATGCAGATTTTTAGAATGTAATTTTATGATGATAGAAAATAACTCCTCTGTTGATAAAAAAAATATCTGTGGTAAAAACTAGCGTGAGAATATGTATAACAGGAGGAGGAGGTTTCTAAAAAACGACTATTGCAAATTTCGCGATTTTAAACATTTGTACCGAGAGCCTACATTAAATGAAGATTTCAAAAATGAGTAACACAAGTACAGCGGCGCGCGATTTTGAACGAGTAACGTTTTCAAACGCTGTTAGTGCTTCAATAGCTTAGTACAGTGGCGTATCCAGGGGGGGTGCCAAGGGACCAATGCACCCCCCAAGATTTTGTAAGACTATAAAAAATGGTGGCACCGAATTTTGAAAAAACATGTAAATATGCTTCAGGTTTTTTCAATGAAAAATACTTTATGGACACTGAAATATTGTCATATTATTTTCTGTTTTCTACAATAAGAAGCAAAACTAATTGTTATTCTGTAATTGTGGAAATGTAAGAGGAAAATGAGTAATGTACCCGCGCCTCTCACAAACATTGTTAGACGTTTAAGCTTCTTATTAATTGCAGATTATTTAAATGATTTAAATGTGTTTAAGCATTGCTCCTCCTCTTATTTCTCTTTTTTAAAGATCATTTTGAACAAATTGTCATATTATTATTTTACATCGTAAAGAAAAAATCAGCAAAACACCAGCTTATTTTTTTTTTTTTTTCGAAATGTGACAAATTGGATTTTTGTTTAAAAACTTATTGCACATTTAAAAAAAAAATTGTTTTTTATATTAACACTTACATTGAAACATTACTGCTCATTTCAGCAGTAAATCTTTATCTTGGAGAAAAAGGGATCAGTTTCTACTTTCTTTTCTCATGGGATGAAATGAAAGTTTCATTTTATTACTAAAAGTTTTATTAGGAATGAATGAATAAACAAGTTGAAATATTAATGAAAGAATGCGAATGAATGAATTAATCAATGAGCACATCTGGGATTAAAAAAAAGGAGTAAGTAATAGCTGAAAAACAAAAACAATTTTCCAGAAAGTGCAAAATATTACAATATGTGTATGAAATTTTGAAAATGAGTTGTATATATTCCCTTTGATTTTTAAGTCTATTTATATTTGAATCGCAATCGTCCGATCGACTATAGGTTTAAGAATATAGTTAGTATATTGCTAGGTGGATGGCGCAGAAGAGTTAAAATGTTTTAACATTCCAATTTGCCCTGTTATTTAAATCTTACCCCCACGTTCCCCAACATCTGAAGGTCGTTTAAATGTACATTTTGTAGAATATGCATGAGAAAATGCGTGCATATAAGCTACGAAAAATTTTATCTTTGATGAAACAAAAATAATCATAAAATAAAACTTCATAAAACCAAAATGTACAAAAAATTTCATTTTGGTCCTCTCGGACCTTCAAAAATATTTTTATCATGCAACTATTTTTTAAAATTATAAATGATCTATCAATTTTTCGATGAAGACTTGAGTGCTTTTGGCTTGAGATTTTTTTTCTTAATATGTTTATTGTTCTTGCATGATATTCATTTTTGCGAAAAAAAAAATCTTTGAGCAACGTTTAATAAAAAAATTAAATCGAAATACTGCGTTTTTAAAGTTTCACCATATTTCTTGCTTTTTTTCCTTTCTCATCACAGTGTCGATGTTCGATGTGCACCCCCCAAAATCAATTCCTGGATACGCCACTGGCTTAGTATAGAAGGTTAGAAGGGTAAAAAAATAAATAAATAAATAAATCATTTTTTAGTGAGTTTCGATTTCGTATTTTGAAAATTATTCTATTTTACATGTACTTTAATTAAATGCTCTCACTTCTAAACTATATATAGCACTACTTTGTTCTTTATACTCATTACCGTTTTAGTATTGTTGGGAGAGATTGAGCTCGGTTTGTAACCACGCCAGTGAAATTAGTTTTTTGCTCTTTCTATTGCCAAAATAAAAAAAGCTATTGTTTCTTAAGGTATTACTGAACAAGGAAACGCCAAGTGAACGTTGAGGGAAGATGCGCGTACTCTACGCTACTTCAGGAAGGCGAGCCACTTTTTTAAAACGGTACACAAATATACGTGCTAATCAGTTTTTTTTTTTTTATCATTCTCAGTTGGAGCACCGTCATTGTGGTACCCGTCAATACCTTCCTCACTGTTGGCCCATGTTTGTATACGCTGTATTTAAAATTAAAAAAAAGAAAAAAAAATCAAGAAAATACATCTGGTATTTTCTTTCAGCCAGGGAGGGAACAAATGTCTCTCCTAACTCCCCTCATATATAATATTATTATTAAATAACGGCAGGTCTCTGGAACATTTTAAATACTTAGAATGAAAAGTATTTGTTCATAAAAAATAATCGGAGGCCGAAAATAGCGAACTTTTATTTTGCCTGTATGCAAGGAGTCGTATTTATTAAGCCAATTTCAGATTAGTTATGCTTTTTACATTTTCTTTGATTCCCTAACTGCAATAGAATCGATGATTTGATTTTTATTTAAAATGCACAAATTGTGTTTATTTTATACATGCTTCTAGCGTTTTGAAACAAATTCTATTTCAAACAAAAACTGTTGTGTGGAAAAAAACACACTATGTTCAATAACGAATTGCAAGAATTATTTGTTTTTTGAATTTGTGTGAAATGATGGGGAAAGGTTGGAACACCACGAACTAAAATTGTTGGCAAGACAAATATTCTCAAATTAAACAAAAATAAAATCTGAATTTTATCCAAAAAAAAAAAAAAACGAACAAGCAGACATATCATACACACATAACATGAGGAGGAACACTGAGCAATTGAGCATCGTTGAAAATGCTGAAAGAAAGAAGAAAAAAAAGGTTGCAACAGTATCTGCAAATTATTCGAATTAATAAATCAAACTTTTTGGAGTAAGGACATTTTGGGCGATCACAATGACCTCCCATCAGAGCAACCACTATTGGGGGGGGGGGCAACTTTTAAAGTTCCCCACCGGCGCTGGGCCCCCTAGCTACGCTACTGTGTATAGCTCAACCAAATTGATATAATAATGCACAGTATCACTTAGAAACATTGTAATAATGTTTAAAACCAGAGGTTATCAAAAACAAATAATCCCTTTTTCCTATCAAAGACGAATGAATAAATAATCGTAATGTTGTGTCTTTGATTTCAAAACTCCCGAGTTTTTGTGTATTCTTTTACACTGATCTCTGATTGCAATATTACTCCTACAGCAAACCAAAGCGATTTTATTCCAAATATGCTTGGTATTTGTGTGCGTGTGCCTTTTTTAAAGAAATACAGTGGAACTCTGATTTTATGTTTCCCGTTTCGTACGTTATCCCACTTCTAAAGTCATTTGCTGTTGGTCCCAGAAAAAAGCTATACTGATAATGTTAAAACATTCCGTATTTTACGTTTTTCTCGTCAAAAAATCTGCCTAATACGTTTTTCGACAAACAGACCAAAGCCTTTTTTAAGCTACAGGACCTATTGTTTTCTCCCCCCCCCCTTCCCAAAAGATTAATTAGTTTTATAGCTGTTTAAAACTGCTCTGGTCTTTCCTTTTGTTCTGTCTGATGTTCCTAAACAAGAACAGCTTCCCGATCAAACAATCTGATCTTTCTTCACAAGAACTGAGGGCCAAGATATACTTTTTGAAATTCTTTCAGAAGTCAAACTTGCATGTATTGTCTATTACAGCACGAATTCTCTCAATATCAGATTTAAAACCCACTTCCGATGATAGTAATAAAACAATGAAAGCAAAGAAAAAACAATGGAATCTGTCCTCAAAGTTGATCAAGTGATTCAAAGCAGAAAAATTTTGTTTTTTTTTATTTATTTATTTTATTTATTCAATTACCAACGTCAACCAAACAAATTTGTAAAAATTTGTTAGTATGGAACGTGCTATAAATGAAAATGTATCTGAAAACAAAAAACAAGATTACACATTCTTTCTCACTAGTCCATTCGATAGGAGGAAATTTTTAAACAATATAGTAGATTATTAACTCTGGCCCTGATTTCCTGCGCTATGTTTTTTGTCACTGTTTCAACTGAAAACGTAAAATTGTGGTTTTACTGTAGTTCTAAAACTTTTGCTTATGTAATGAAGAAATGAAAAAGTAGTTAATGGTATAGTAAAATTCTTTTTATCCCTTTGGGAGAGACTCGGGCCCCCTGGGCTGCTACTGAAGACTAGCAAAAAATTCTGGTTTTACTGTTGATTAAAAACTTTACAACTATTAAAACAGAAGGGAAAAAATAATATTTACGTTCTGGAACTAGATTAACTTCCTTATCCACTTCCTACGGCTCTTCTACAATGGGAAATTTTCTTGGCCGCCCTCTTTTTTTTGCTACCGTGTTCCCCTCTGGAATATTTTGTTTTGCTAAACATATTGGCATAAAAATAAAATAATTAACAAACTTTTACAATCAGAAAATATATTAATGTAGCAGTTTTATATAAATTAAGGTTCTCAGCACTTAAATGAATCTTTATTGCACTTTATCTCACGTTCAGATAAAGTCCTCAATTACACGCAACCTGTTTTGCTTGTACGCCGTATGGTCACTGCTATCGGACCTTTACTGATTTGCCCTCGGCCATACAGCAATCTGATTTCTATTTCACGATTTCCCTATCACTGTTTCTGCCGAATCTTTTCTATTTTGAGTAGGAACTTATTCGTTTGGGTGGTGACAGGTGTCCAGCAGTGGCGTACGCAGACAAATCATTTCAGGGGGGGGGGGCTGAGCCGAGACTTAGAGAGAAGAAGGCAGGGTACCTAATAAAATGTTGCTAAGAAAAGCACATTTTTGAATTTACGATATCAATGCTAATTTAAGATGATAAAAATACATCATTAAATTTTTTAATCATTATAATTGTTGTTGTTGACGAGAGGTAAAGCCTTTTGATAACAGGAAAACATAAGTTAAAATTTAAAAAGTTCTTTTTATTAAAGTTGGTGTTCCCCAACAAGTGCATGCAATATGTTGTCAAATTTGTACTTTAATAACATCAATTTTGCTTTTTTTTACTATTGCTCCTAATGTAATGTTTCAATTACATGTTTCAATTAAATGTATTGAACAGAATCATATGAATGAACGAGCATTAATCGGTGTTTCTGAAACAAATTTGCAATAAAAATGAGCAAAATTGAATTATAAGATAGTCATAAATGTGACAAACAGTATGTGGACATGGGACATGTCAAATATGGACATGTCAAATAAATAAAGAAAAAAAGAGTATACTTCTCTTTGTTTCTTTCTTTGAATTTTGTCCTATAATTGAATTTTCTCTACAGAAAATGTTTCTCGTGTCACGATTTCAGAAAAAAAAGAAATAGCTAAAATATTTTAAATTCTTTTTTGATAATTTCGGAGGGGGCTGCAGCCCTATCAGCCCTCCCCCTGAATACGCTACTGGTGTCCAGTAAAAGACCAATTCTGATTGGTTGGTACATGTAAAATGAACAAAAAATGCCATATAAAAAAGGTGAAATTTTTTTGACCAAATTCTGGAAAACAAACCCCCAAACCGTTAAAGGGTTAAGTACTCAAATCATTCAAATTCTCAGGAATGCAAATTTAACTGCTGAACATACGAATCCAGTACATAAGACCAGTAAAAAATGCTGGCTTCACTGCTGTGTTGATTAAAATGTACAACTATTAAAACAAAAAGGGAAAAAATAATATTTACGTTTTGAGACAGAAGGTTCTGAAACTAGCTCTCCCTCAACTTCATTTTTCACCTCCTCTGGCTGTTCTTTAATAAGAGATTTTCTTGGTCGCCCTCTTTTTTTCGGAGCCGTTTTTCCCTCTGGAATATTTTGTTTAATTAAACATACTGGCACAAAAATAAAACAATTAACAGAATTTTACAATCACAAGAGATATTAATTTAGCTATTTTGGTTTAAGGTTCTCAGCACTTAAATAAAATTGTAGTGCACTTTCCAACATTCATGCAGTTCTATAATCAGGAGTGCCCCGAAGGGAGGTCCAGGGAGGTCACCGGGACCTCCCAAACATCTTCTCATTCGGCAAATTCGGACAACGATTCGACACATTCAGGGAAAGTATTAAAATATTTTTTGCATTATTTCTTTTTTTTAAAAATACATTTGTTATCCTTGAAAATGAGAATATCCGATTAATATAAATATATCTCATTCTTTTATTGAAGTTATTCACCATTAACCAAACCGTTTCTTTCCTTGGCACCTTTCGGTGAATTCCATAGTGTGTGTAGCATGACCCCAGACAAGACGGATAATATGTAGTGAAAATGCTGCAATGCATAAATGTTGCACTTTGAACGCAAAGAGCTCTAATATTATGTGCTGCGACTTCAGTTTTTTTTTTGCTTTCCCAGCAGATTTTCTCATTCCTCGTACTGAAAAATATTATCTGCTTAGCTTCATTTATTTAGTTTCATTTCTTGACTTTCTTCAGAACGGAAAGAATCCACCGTCGAACTAGTTCAATACTGTTTTTCGTTTTAATTATAGTATTAAAATACATCTATATGTTTTACTTAATTTATTGATTTTGCTTGCAAGGAAGAGAATTCGTAAACGATATAAAGTTGAGTGTTTAATTTGTGGAAGTACTTTTGATGACGATTATAAGCAAAAACATGAGGAATTTTGCCACGGTGGAAGACATTTCTGGTGGAAGACATTTCTCCGTGAAACTTGCTGAAGCTCCAAAAATATCCATTTCATGCTGCAAGAAAGAAAATAAAAACTGCTTCAAGCAGCGAATTATCGCCATTAACGGTTACTTTTAAATTGATCTTTTTTTTCCTCTTTTAATTTGTTTCAATGCATTTTTTTTCTCACTGATTTAAATCAATGGCTATAGGACTCCCACACTTGACAGCCTGTGGCAATACATTTTGGGAGCCCCTTGTTTAACATGCACATTTTTTCATGTGCAGTTTAAATTCCTTTCCGGGTCTTATGTCACAGTTGTGACATGTGTAACTTGGCGAAATCCGTCACCTACCTCAATATTTAGAAACAAATTAATTTCTTCGTTAAAGGTCGTCATGCCTTTGGAAAAAGTTGTGTAAAAATTTTAGCCATGAATTAATTTTAATGTTTGTTCAAATTATTTTTCAGACATTGTGCTTTTTTTCTTAGAATTTAATAAAATTAGTTTTCATCATTTTCAATAAATTATGCTCGTAAGTAATATATAAAGAAATCGTGTTAAAAAACAAATCCCGTTATCATTTCGTTGATTCGCCATTGAAAAATAAGCTATTAATAGTGTATTTTCTGTGTAATTGTGTGTGTGTAACTTAATCTTTTTCGGTAGCAACTGATACACGTCAATGGACCAGCCATAAGTTTAAAAAAAAAAAATCAAAAGTGAAATATTCTTTTTGCATACATAATTTCCCTACACTGCAAAAAATGAACTGTTGTTTTTACATTACAATACTGGCAGCCGAAGTTCCAGCAGGCTTTAATTTGTAAACACGCATCATATATGCAATATTTTATAATCTGTCTTGCAATCAATACTTTAATCTGTATATATAAGAAATCCAATCAATCGCTTTGACAATTCAGCATACAACCCCGTTGTTATTTATCAAAGTTCTTGGTTTTTTTTTTCTTTTTCTTTTTTTAAGTGATACCCATTTTCTTTTCCCACAAAGTAGCGGTATAAGGTTTGTGTTCAAACTCGTATTTTTTCATTCGGCACATTTTGAAGTTCCATTCGACAAATTGAGAATTTTCCCCCTCCCAAAAATTTAAGCTCGGGGCGCCCGTCTATAATGTAAAATCCTCATTAGGCAATCAAATTATTCAAATTGACAAGAATGCCAATTTAACTGCTGAATATAAAAGAACAGTACATAAGACCAGCAAAAAATTCTGGCTACACCGCTGATCCCCAAAGCAGAATACTTTGTGATGTTCTGCAACGTAAAATCATTTGACCGAAATTGTTCTGCAAGTATACTTCAAGAATTGTAAGTATAGAAGTAAGATAATTATCTGCAGAAATCAATAGGTTTTCTGCAAATATCTTTCACTAAACATGTAATTTTGAAGCAAAATTGGCAGATTTTTTGCCTTTCAAATTGAATAGAATCCTTCCTGCAAATGTCGTAAAAATTCGAGCTTTTGATTTTCTGCCCAGTAAGCGTAATTTGAAAGAAAATGAAAAGAAATCTGCAGAAATTGTGCCAAATTTCTGCAAAATTATATCGTTAGTTATAAAAACTTATTGCAAATAATTTTTCCTCACATTTGAACAGAATTGTTCTGCAGTTCAAGTATCTGAACTGCGACATACGTTCCAAATTTAGCAGTATTCTGCTTTGGGGCCGCTGATTAAAATCTACAATTATTAAAATAGAAGGGAAAGGTGATATTTACATTCTGAAACTGTATTAACTTCCTGTTCTACCTCCTTTGGCTCTGCTTCAATGGGACATTTTCTTTTGTTTTATTACACACGTTGGCATAAAAATAAAACAATATGACAAACTTCTACAACCAAAAGCTATATTAAGCTGTTTTGATTTATTTTAAACAAGTAAAGTACAAGTAATATGTGATTAAGAGCCGTTTTTTTTAAGAATCAGGCAGTCAAAAAACTTGACATTTTTGATTTTGATGAAAATTTCAGAATATGGTCTTTATTTAAAATTATTAAACACGTGTTTTTTTATTTTTTCAAAAATTTTTTTTTTCTTTCCGTTTTGGGAGGTCAAAGTTGGACTTTGCTCTTTTTTTCAATAAAAACATGCCAACTTAGATGAGCCAATACTTTTTGCTTTAGGAGTGAACCGTGGAACTGACAATTATTTTGTGTTCTACTATATCCCCACTAACTGTAAGTACATAAATATTTGTGGACGACTCTTGGCACAAAGGTCAGAGGTCACTCAAAGTTGAACGAAAAATAGTTTTTTAATGCAACTTTGACCGACCAAATCTTCTTGTGGAAACGGTGCACCACGGTAGTGTATATATCAGTAAATACCCACCAAAGAGTAGTACCCAAAAACATAAAGATATGTGTGGTTGATATTTTGCTTATTGAAATATTTCACTCTGAAGTTGCAGAAATCGCAAAATCACGTGACTTTGAGGGTCATTATCTCCTTGCAGCATGAGTGACCAGATACAAAACTAGTTGGAGTAGAAGCCTTTCTTGTCCCAGAAACACAATCCGTTAACAAACCTATGGCTACTCTTTCAGTTTTTGCATAATTCTTCTCTAAACTTTGAAAAATGAGTGTTTTTCGGCGTTAAGAAAAAAGGCCAATTACCTGTTTTAAAATAGGTATTGCTGTTATTTGTAGCATTATTATATCCCAACTTCCTAACTAGCTGAAATGGCATCTAAAGATGGTTATACAGTTGAAACCAAATTGAAAATGAATTGTCGAAAATACTTAGTATACGTCAAAAACCATATTTTTTTATTTGTCCAGGCGACGTTTTTTTTTTTTGTTACAGCTCTTTATTCCGTTCGGTTCCGACATGGTAAGCAAATTTATGTACTTCTTGTCGTTCTAGTTGCTGTAAAACTGGAAAGTAATGTATCTTAAGTCTGATATAAAGTAATTTCTCTTGTCATATCCAGTTTTTAATGTAAAAGAATATTTTGAAATGGATAATAGACCTAATCTAAAAAAAAAAAAACTTACTTATTCAGCTGAGCCCTCTTGCTCGATGTCATGAATGTCATCAAAAATTTCCAGACCTGCACCATGGGGCTTTAATGTACCAAGATTTTTAAGAAGTGACATTCTGCTAAAGGGGCTTCTTATTTGTGAAAAAGTTGAGTTTTTGATAACATTCACAACATCAACCAAGAGGGCAGAGCTGAACAGAAGTTTTTTTTTTTATTGTGTTTATTGTCCATTTCAAAATATTCTTTTAGCATTATAAACTTGATATGACTGGATATATTGCTTTACATCAGACTTAAGATACATTGCTTTCCTGTTTTACAGCAACTAGAACGATAAGAAGTACATAAATTGCTTACCATGTCGGAACCGAACGGAATAAAGAGCTGTAACAAAAAAAAACGTCGCCTGGACAAATAAAAAAATATGGTTTTTGACGTATACTGAGTATTTTCGACAATTCATTTTCAATTTGGTTTCAACTGTATAACCATCATTAGATGCCATTTCAGCCAGTTAGAAAGTTGGGATATAATAATGCTACAAATTATAGCAATACCTATTTTAAAACAGGTAATTAGCCTTTTTCCTTAACGCCGAAAAACACTCATTTTTCAAAGTTTAGAGAAGAATAATGCAAAACCTGAAAGAGTAGCCATAGGTTTGTTAACGGATTGTATTTCTAGGACAAGAAAGGCTTCTACTCCAACTAGTTTTGTATCTGGTCACTCATGCCGCAAGGAGATAATGACCCTCAAAGTCACGTGATTTTGCGATTTCTGCAACTTCAGAGTCAAATATTTCGATAAGCAAAATATCAACCACACATATCTTTATGTTTTTGGATACTACTCTTTGGTGGGTATTTACTGATATATACACTACCGTGGTGCACCGTTTCCACAAGAAGATTTGGTCGGTCAAAGTTGCATTAAAAAACTATTTTTCGTCCAACTTTGAGTGACCTCTGACCTTTGTGCCAAGAGTCGTCCACAAATATTTATGTACTTACAGTTAGTGGGGATATAGTAGAACACAAAATAATTGTCAGTTCCACGGTTCACTCCTAAAGCAAAAAGTATTGGCTCATCTAAGTTGGCATGTTTTTATTGAAAAAAAGAGCAAAGTCCAACTTTGACCTCCCAAAACGGAAAGAAAAAATTTTTTTTTGAAAAAATAAAAAAACACGTGTTTAATAATTTTAAATAAAGACCATATTCTGAAATTTTCAGCAAAATCAAAAACGTCAAGTTTTTTGACTGCCTGATTCTTAAAAAAAAACGGCTCTTAATAACTATTGGAATAAAGGCAAAAAATAATCTTTTCTAGTTATGCTTCAACAAATTTCAATTTTTACACTTTACATTGGTAAGCCTGTACAAAGATAACTAATTCCTTCATAATAGTTAATAATTGATTATTAACTTGAACTGAAATGTACAAGAAAATATAGGCAAATAGTCAGCTTATAAAATGTTTAATAACTTATAAGTAGCATCACAAGGAAAATGATTCCCAATCAATTAAAATAGAGTGAACAATTAACTCCAGTAAAACTGAATAACATAATGATGCAGTTTATCAAACAAGTTCACAAAAGTTGTTTTTGGGAAATTTTTCAATAACAGAAATCAGTTGTATTTTTACCTTTTGATACTCTTACAGCTTTCTCAATCACTTTACTATATGCAGCAGCTTTTAATAATGCCCTTCGTTGCCCGATTCCACTAGCCTTGAAAACAGAGATGTTATAAATAATTTACTCTACAATAAATTTATAGTAAATATTATAAGGACACAATTTTTAAAATAAGGATGCAGTTTACAACTTAAATCTTAAAGTTACACTTTTAAATAATGGATACATTTAACAGGGTAGACTCACCAGTGAATAAACACTCAAGCACAATTTCATTTTCAAAAGTGCACAGCAACGTTAAAAATTGTAGCATAATTCTTAGGGTACAGTGCCCGCTGCTTATTAAAATCATGTTCATTCCAATGATATTTGATTTCATTAAGTGGCTGAATTTATAAACCGGCATATGTAAAATTACAAAAAGAAAAGGTTTTAAAGTTTTCACAAAATAAAAAATAAATTAGTTACTATTATCAATATTTTATATTCAGTTAATTAAAACACATTTCGAATTTAACTTAAATGTAAAAAGTACATTTTTAAAATTACACAAGGGTTTTAAAATATTGACTTAATGTTGTTTGAGAAGCAGAATTTGGAAGTAAAGATCATTCTTAAATGTTGACGTTTAGGCATGTTTTTCTAGCGAACAATTTTTACTAGAACTGAATGATATAAACTGTCAACCTCTGCAATCTTGAAGAGAAAGACAATTCTGGTTTTATTCAGACAAGAAAAAGCGTGTTTTCTCTCCCCCCTCCTCCCACCGTTTTTAACGTGTCCTCTCCAAAAACTTGATTTTATAAAACGGCGGTAATGATTTTATTAAAGTATGGTACTAACATGTTTTGATATAGTAATGATTCTGTTCTTCCAGATTTGATTTTATAAAGTGGCCGATTTTATAATCCAGTGATTTTATTATTGGCGGGCACTGTACAAGTTTGGTTCATTACAGTCTTAATGCATATGTATGTATGTAACTGTGCACTTTTTAATTGTAGTACTTATTTTCTGTGCTTTTTTTATGCAATAAACTTACCATTATGGAAAAAACACATGCATATTAGGATATTTGAATTGAATTAATATTTGAATCATATGAAAATTTTAAACAATTTAAAAAAAATAAGTTATATTTATAACATGTTTGTTTGCGATTAGTATTACAATATATAATACAGTAATTCATCTGAAATGGAGCATTTTGAGAATTTTTTTACAAAGTATTCTGTATTAATAGAAATCAGGGCCGTATTTAAGGGGTGGGTTTTTAGGGTTCAAATCCACTCTGAAATTTTTCAAAACTACTCCAAAAAATGCTTTTTAATGCCCTTTTTTGCTGAAAAATAATATTATTGCTATTTTACTTTTAATTTTCTTATTTACTGTTCAATTTCATTTGAAAAATGAATTTATCATTATTGAATGATAGTACATATTAATTGATTTATCTGCAGTATTTATCTTTATTTTATTTTTTGCAAACAACATTTCATACACAAGAATACGCTTTTTTAACTGGGGCGAGGATACTTTGTACGCATCAGAATTTTTTCTTCGTTGGAAAGATATGTTATTATTTTATTTTTCATATTAATGCCCCTTAAGCATCTACTGTAACAAAAAGCAACAGAATATAGAACATGGAATAAAATTTCATGAGAAATTGTTGGTAAAACCCTCCCTGAAACAATAGTCTGGTTACGGCGCTGATAGAAATATTAATAAAAAAATATCTGAACCAATCACAGTCGCAATATAAGAACCCATTTTTGGGTTGATGTAAAAGAAAGCAGCTGAAAATTTTTCACTGAACCATTTTGGACGCTAATGAGCTCAGTTTAGAGAGTTTCTCACTCGGGCTTGGATTTTGACATGAGACAATATCTCATGGGCTCGTGCTTCCAAAAATGAGCCAGAACCATCTCTACTGTGAATATTGATATTCACTGGCTAATGTTGACTTCGACGACATTTTGGACTTTCACACTAACATATACATATTAACAAAGTAGGATCGACTATATGGGTGGTTTATCAGTCCATTTATTCCTGCGCTAGATTAACACAGAGTTTGGGATAAGGGGAGGGTGGCTTGCTTAATGCTTCACACTTTCTTTGCCTTACCCCTGACTTTAATGCTTCCATTATGCATCAGGAAAAGTGTATAAATTTATCAACTGTAAAAACTTTTTCCCGTAATTTAATTAACTAAGTAACAATAAAAAGCTCTGAAGAAAAATTAAAGAGCAAACAGGATGCAAAAAGCACAGTACCTGTTCAGTACTGCTTCGTGTTGATGGTACTGGTGGATCCAGAGCACTATAAAATAGGATGCAAAAATGGATAAAAAATATCTACAAAAAAACCTTAAACTAAAACAGTTCAAATTTATATATTACACTGAGAAGATATTTAAGCTTTTTTATTTTTTTAAGAGTACAGGACACTCATGTAGGACTGGGGACATTGGAGTTGGAAGAAAAAAGAGAAAGCTCACCACAAACTTTTAAAAACATCCCATGCAGTGCACATTAAAATTAAAACGTTTCCTTGATTTGTCATTTAAATTCGCAAAGTTATTTTAAGAGTTTTATAAGTTTAATGGGGAAGACAACATGTATTTTGTTTCAGTCTCATTTAAGTTCTACCCTTCTGGTAATGCATAATGTGTATCATCCAAAGATGAGACTGATATACACCTGATAAAATATTTTAACTAAGAGCTTGATTTTATACAAGTTTCATCTTTGGATCAGTTCATCAGTTCTGTAATGTAACAGATTACTTTGTTACATTACAGTCAATCATTAAAAGCCCAATAGGAATTCATAGTGAAAATATTTTAAATCCCCCCCCCCCCACACACAAAAAGGCAGACTATAATGAGTTTTTCTAAAAGTGTGTGTTTACATATTTATCTGAAATCTGGAGCTGTCTGATAAAGACCAGGGTCGCTAATTTTTGCTTGAAAAAGAAAAATAAAAAAATATTGAAAATTTGAAGAACAGTGTGTTAAGTAGGGATGCACCGATTAATCGGCAGTACCGATTAATCGGCCATAATCGGCCACTTTGCCGATTATTAATAATTGGCACAATCGGGCCGATTAATCGGCTGAAAAATATTTTTCAGATATTATTCTTTAAAGTATAATTTCACTTGGAAACTACGTTGAATAATTTTATTAACAGTAATAATAATTCTCACAGTTGTTATAAAGTTTTTTTAAAATTAATTCTCCTACTTTGAATAAATATACATATGGCAATGATGCAACATTTTTCATGTGGCGATAGTTTTCTCCTTAGCACAGTGCTTTCAGATAACCTCTAAATTTCAAAGAATAAAAGTATTGAATTCAATTGCTACTTATTACTAAAATATATGAATTAAAAGTACTAATAAATTGGAGTGTTCGCCACACTCCCCCTCCCCTCCTTTTTTTATAAATTTTTATTTCCAATTAACATTACTAACAGTGTGTTAATAATATTATTGACACTAATATGCAAATTGGTTCAAAGAAATTTGATAAAATATTGAAATTATTTTGTGAAAACTAGGAAAATGGGGAAAAAAAATCTTCTCCCAGAAATAAAGTACTTACTATTTCTAAACTTGGAATTGTATAAGAGATAAACAACAGTGATGGTAAAATTGGTAGTAGAAAAACAATTATCCTTATCATTAATCGGCTCAGCCGATTATCAGCAGCCGATTAATCGGTAATCGGCCAATTTGCTTATCGGTGCATCCCTAGTGTTAAGCCTTTTTTAAAGGGATATTTTTTTTAAATCATATGCTTACACTTTGAATATATATACCTACCCTAAAAATTCTGAAAATGGAGCATTATCAATAGTTGAACTAAGAGTCCCTAGACGATTCTTCATACTTTCTTGAAGTTGTGCTCTTTGTAATTTCAGTTCCTGAATAATACAAATACAGTAATTAAACAAACATTTCACTTAAAAAGTCAGTTTTAAAAATTGAAGTACATTATTTCACTGATAGCAACTGTGTATATTTCAAAGAGATTGGAATAAAATTTCATCTTTGCACAAGTTATCATGTTTGCTGGCAAAATTATACGCAGGGGGTGCATCAGAACTAAAAAAAATGTTGACCAAAAAAATTCGCAAAATTTTTTTTTCCTTTAACCCCAGAGAGATTGCGCAGAGCACATAGTCACCCCATTCTTGTCCAAACACCTGTCGCAGGTTATATATTTTTCTGTAATCAATCACCCTTTCAACATCCCCATACCTGGCATTTTCTTCAGGAATGCACGCACTTATTGTTATTTATAATTAAATGTGTTTTTTCGTCTAATTTGTTGACAACTAATAAATTCACTTTCTGATGGTGTGGTCTGGAAGCGGCACTCTGTGACCGCTTTGTTCATTGTATCGGGACCTATCCTTTATCATATGATTTCTTCACACATTTGCCACATGAACAGGGTTTGAAATTGCTGCTGGTTCACTGGTCCCAGACCAGTAAAACTTGTCTTGGACCACTGTAAAAAAATAATCAACGGTCCGTAGGATCACCTATTTTTTTAACAATCAAAAATATTTTGTTAGTTATTTAGCATTAAATTTAATGCGGACCAGTGATGTTGTCTATGGACCAGTATATATTCATGTTCACTGGTCTGAAGGACCGGTAAGATTTTTTAATGGTTTCTAACCCTGATAAATTTGCTAGATGGTGTGCCTCATTGGTTTTGTCAACAAGTTATTGGCCATCATGTATGTCTGATTTAGTTCACCTTGTTGGAGCTTTTGCATAGATAAAATCTGTACCTCAGAACCAGAACGACGCAAGTCCTAAAATGGTGATTTTCACTTATTTGCCACATTGTATGTAGAATCTTACTCCGCATCGACCCGTGAAGGCGTTATTCTGGAAACGAAATTCCTTCACAATTATCTAGTAGCATTAAAAGAGCGCGAGTCCCATCTTTTGCATGCATCTGACAATCGTTTTCGCTCTCTACTGAAAAGTGACGAAAATGGGCTTACGTTAGTCTGGTTCTGAGGTACAGAAATATGCCTCAATTCTGCCTTTTTTTCATAACTCTGAAAATACCAGGGCTTCACTAGGGATCTCATCGCGCTTGTCGGTTGAGAAGCACTGCCTAAGACCTATAAGCAGGGGCACTAACTTCGGAGGCTCAGCAGTGCTCCAGAAGTTATTAAATGTTTGTGAGGGTTGCTGGGCACCCCAGTACAAGTAAGCAGAAGAAAAAGGAAGGAAATGTAAAGGAATTAAGCTTTCTTCCTAACTTCTGTAGTTAATAGAAGATAATTTTTTTCATTGATGTGACAGGAAGAACATAAAAATTTTGGTTTCAGACAGTGCTTAAATTCAACACCAGAAGTGTTGCTGCTGATGACACTGCAAATATGGCAAGGAAATTTTTAGGATTGCAAGTAAAACTAAAGGGAATTAAAAACAAGTGAATTTGGCTTACTGACACCCCCCCCCCAGTCATCTAGAAGCAGCAAGATCATGGATCTCACTGCACAGCACTTAAGAGCCACTGGCTCTAACTCTATAAACATTAAGAAATGAAGTGTTTTGATCACTATTTTTGTTCAGAATTATTTAAATACATTTTTAAAAAGCAGTACAATCAAATTCTTAAGTTACTTGAAAACATTTTTCCAAATCTTCTTGAATTTTGTAACACTTTTCATCAAACTTTTCTTCTGATTCTTCATTAAGCAAATTAACTTTTAAGTCACCACTAATTTCTGTAGCTTCACAGGAGAGAAAAGGCCCCATCTGGAAAATATTATTAGACCTTGAAGGATAACATTGAAGATGGAACATAAATTTATCTGGGAATTTATTGTTATAATTGTTACTTTAGTAAGGGTGGAAGCATATTCTTCAATGTCAATAGGGCTTAAGGTTATTGGGAACTTGGTTACTATATTTTACTTTGTTTTTTCCTAAATTCTTACTGGGCGGAATTCGGTACATTTACATATGAACATGTCGGCCACTTTGTCTAGTGGTCAGCGACGTCTGACCGTGATGGGGAGGCCCCGAGCTCGAATACTGGCTTGGGCATGAACATACTTTCTCTTTCCTGTCACTGTTCTTTCTGTGTGTGAAAGTGTGTTATGAATGAATGCCTACCCTATAAACGGATCCTTATGCCATGTGTGTTGAGCTAAAACGGTCTTCCACCTTAATGGTGCTCGTAAAAAGAGAAACCGTACATACCCTGCCGAGTAGATTTCATCCACTCGGGCTCGGATACCAGAGTGGTATTTGAAACAACAACAACATATGAACATAAGATTCAGACAGAGAACCGGGGGGGGGGGGGATTTCCAGAAGTTTCCTTTATGTTTTTTTTTTTTTTGGTTTTAAAGCCTGACATCACAATGAAGGAGTTGAAAAGCTTCATGAAAGCCCATTAAAAGATATTGAAAATTCAATTAAGTAAAATAATCATATTATACGGCAATTCAACTTGAAAAGATATGCAAGAAAGTATGTCACAATCTTTAGCCAGTATGGTATGGAAAGTATGGTTTATCTGCAATTAAATACAAAATAATTTTAAAAGTTCCTGAAATATCCAGATTTTTTCCAGTACAGAAAACAAAAAAAAAAGGACCAATTTAATGAAAAGAGGAACACGTGTAGATGAAAATATACAGGGACTTTTAGGGACCTCAAATAAATCTCTATTTTCTTGTTTGTAATGATGATTGTTTCATTTTGTTAGACCAGAATCATTCTGAAGCTTGTACCCTCTGATCAATTCATCATTTTAAGAGAAAGAAACATATCTTTCTTTCCTGAATTTGCATAAAATATAGAAACATTACATGCTTACATAACACTCAAACGTTTTAGTGCGTTTTATTTATGCAATTTTTTTTTTAGTTATAGTGCTTGACAAGTTATAGTGTACTACTACTACTTGTTAAGTTTTGTACAATTTTTTTATGTTTTTTTTTTCTATGTGGTCCTGAACCACAGCATAAAAGCAGGTTTGAGTGCACTCAACCAAGAAATGATTTTTGGATTGTAATTTTTTGTGAATACGCGAATTGATTCCTAAAATAGCTTTTCTGGATTGCTTTAATGCACGAGAAATGCACGAGAAAAATGCATGATATAATATATGTAAAGTGATATTTTAGCAATAAAAATGAGAAATTACCAGTGTTAGGGCAGCAACAAAATCAAATCCATTATGAACCAAATATCTGATGACATAGAGCACACTTTTATTCCGTTTAGTTTCGGCATCATTGCGCAACTTTTTAATGTGTTCCCAAATCTCCAGAGTAATACGAGCCTAAAAACACAAAAACATACCTCAACTAGGGATAAAAACAGCTAATCAATCAAAAAAAAAAAGATTAATTTAAAACTCACTGCCACCAAACTCTTTCTATTCTATTGAACCCCCCCCCCCCACCCCCGACTTTGGGAACTCAATGTATTTAAAATAACAAGCTTGGAAAAAAGGTATCTTTAATAATTAAAATTTTTGACATGATTACCAAAATTTTAAGAGAGGCTAAAAATATGAAAGAAATGCCTCAATTTGAGAAACTTGCTTTTTCTGCATATTCGTTACCAGAACATGAGAATTCCCTGATTTTCCCATTCTATCGCCAACGCCATCTCAAATGTCTCCAATCAAAATCAATTTCTAAAATTTTAAGAAAAAGATGATAAAGTCTGGTAAAAAATATTAATTTTTACAGTGCATTAATTCAGATGCAACTGGATTGAAAGTTTATGCCTGGGCGGGGCAAGAACACGAGCTTACAAGTCCTCTCCTACCGAACACAAAAAATAAGAATGGTTGAAAATAATGGTCAATATAAAATTAATGCTGTCTAAGTGGCATGGCTGTGGTGGCCCGATCGGTAAGGCATCGGACTCATGTCCGGAGGGACCCGGGTTCGATCCCAGCCGATCAAAGATCCACCGTCTTGATTAATGGTGGCTGGGAGGCGTTAAAAATGTCGTGGTCACAAAGTCCTCCAAGTGAAACGATACCTCTGGGGGTGCCGAGCCTAGGGTTTGCTCGACCCCTAGGTTCTGGTTCAAAATTAAGAACAGAGCGCTCTTCAGGGCCCTATCCCGGTTAAACCGCGAAGCTGTGGTAGGTACAGGGGGCCCTGAAGAGTGAAATGAAAATGTCTAAGTGGCATAATTACACAGTCAACTAAAACGAGTGAGGTGTGCAAAAACGGATGTAATCGGATTGTGAAATGTGTAAAAAGATCGTAAAAAAACAGCTGAAATGGATAAATTTTATGCCTAATCTGCAAAAATGGACAAATATGCTTAAGCAGGGACAGCAACATTTAACAAAAAACTGTATTTTTGGCGCAAGTTAAAAAATTTACAATTTGGCACAGAAAAGTACATTTTGCGATCTTTTGTAGTTTGTAGTAGCTTGGCTCAGAATCGGCGATGGCGCAGTTTGACACAGCTGGCACATCCCAGTTATTAACCTCGTTTTTGATGCTAAATTTCTCGTCTTTTCACAAGTATGTACGGTAGGTCATTTATCAGGACTGTTTCAACTGATACAATGTTAAAAGATTTGTAGTCTCTCAGTGGCGTATATAGGTTTTTATTTCGGAGGGGGCCCGTATAATCAGTTTAGCGCCCACCCCCAACTTTCTTTTTTTTTCGCTATTACTGTAAGACAGGTAGAAATTTTTAAATTGAATTAATATTTGAAGTTTTTGAATTAATATATTATAATTTTTAGAAAAGATAGAAAATTATGAAGTTTTAGATTCCCCTCAAAACTTTTCTCAAAATTGAAATTATTTATGCTACCTTTGATGACGTTGGAGGATCAAGACTCCTCTGGGAAACTTACTGAAACTTAAATTCTAAACACGCAATTTCAGGCTATCTTTAGTGACGTTAAAGTAGTAGTCTGGTAACTTATGCCTATTTTCATGACTTTTTTGGAGGGTGGTTTTTTATAGGAAAATAAAATGGAATTATCTTGAATATTAGGAGTGATTTTATTTACATATTGAAAATGTTAAAAAAAATTTATTTGAAAAAATTTAGTAGTTTATTACTATTTTTATTGTCACTCGAAGTTGGAACTTCAAAAAAAAAAAAAAAAAGCACGTGGGTGGCCCGGGTAATTTTGGCTCTTGATGTTATCTGAAATCAAATATTCTTGATTATTCTTAATCTATAGACATGTCATTCTGGTCGGAACTACTGGGCAATTCCACGGTAACTTACGTTACATTTCGACCAACTCTTGTGCATTTAGTACCTCAGTACAGACAAATTTTGTTGTACAAATCTTGTATGAAAGCATTTTTTAAAAATGACAGTTGAAAGCAAAATTAAAATGCAAAAATATTCGATGCATTTAAATTTTACAAAATCTAGCAGTCAAAGATAAGGCAGTAACTTGCGTTACACAAAAAGGGAATGACATAATATGAAAATTGGTTCTGAGGCAAATTTCTGCTCTATTACAGCTGTTTTATTGTTTGAAGCATAATTTATCAGTTCCTTATAATGCTTAGGAATATATTTTCATTAAGAGCAAAAAATCTGAGATAGTGTCACGCTTGTGGTTCATGACCTCTCAGATTTTTTCCAAAAAATTACCAAATGTTTATTATCTTATTGAAAGACCAAATCCAGAATGTTTTGCTCTAAAGTTGAGTTGTTTAGTTTTTATGGATCCCTAAAGTTGAAGGTGCGGCATCAAAAATTAAGCGGATTTTCAAGACATGGAAGTTGCTGTGAGCCAAAACTCTTACCAGGAACTGTTTAACTCCAATTTTCTTTTTGTATATGGAATATAGAAAGTTGAAACTTTACAAAATGAGTGTTAAGTTTGAGATAAGTTGTTGCCGTAAGGTCAGTGAAGGCCCTCAAAACAAGGCATTTTTGACGTTTTTTAGCGTTTTTGAGGTCCAAAAACAGCTTGTACATTTCAGTTGGCACGGCAAAAGCAGTTTCTTTTGAAAGACCAGTGTAAGCACTTTAAAATAATGTATAAATAACCGAGGAAAGTTCAACGTGCTTTTAGTTACGTAAGGCCGAATCATGAAAAATGTCATATTTTAGCGATATTTAAACGGTCATAACTTCCTCTGCCAACAACATATTGAAATATTTTTTTTGCCAATGTCATACTCTATTCTTTGTCTTAACAGAACAGTTGAGTCCTTTGAGGCGAAATGTGAAATTTTTTTTACAAAAAATGTATTTTTTCCTGTGTATTTTTTGTAAAAAAAAAAT
Organism: Uloborus plumipes; assembly: GCA_038373865.1. Lineage (NCBI taxonomy): Eukaryota > Metazoa > Arthropoda > Arachnida > Araneae > Uloboridae > Uloborus > Uloborus plumipes. The sequence goes on from JAXGGA010004598.1 coordinate 78,851, forward strand.
ATCACATTTCGCCTCAAAGAACTCAACTGTTCTGTTAAGACAAAGAATAGAGTATGACAGTGGCAAAGAAAATATTTCAATATGTTGTTGGCAGAGGAAGTTATGACCGTTTGAATATCGGTAAAATATGAAATTTTTCATATTTCGGCCTTACGCAACTAAAAGTACGTTAAACTTTCCTCGGTTATTTATACATTATTTTAAAGTGCTTACACTGGTCTTTCAAACGATACCGTAAAATGGGGTTAATCGGAACACTTTTCAGCTTTGATTGTAAAAAAAAGCAGTTAAAAGATTTTTTTTTAATTTGGTTTTTTGGGTAAAAACTTCGGTCTTGCTTTACTTTTGATATTCCAAGCAAAGACAAAACATTTTGAACAATTATTATTAAAATAGTTTGGAAATTATGGGTGTTCCGAATCACCCCGCTGCTAGGGGTCAATCGGAACACATGTTAAAATTTTTATTTTTTTCACTTTAACCTATAATAGGTCTCACAAACATGAGTAATATTGATGGGGGAGAATAAGAACAGATAATTACTGTCAAATAAATGTATAATTTCAATACCAATAAACGTTTATAATTTGTCAAAATTCAAAATTATTTTGAACTTATGAAAAAATAAAATTAACTCTAAGAAATGCTTTTGAATTGAAATACAAAGATTTAACATAAATGGAAGTCACTCATGTCGTCCACAAACATGTACTCGTCCTTGAAACTAGCAATTGTGACTTGGCTTAAGTTTTTTCATAACATCTCGTAGCAGTGGCGTAACTTCAAATTTAGGCCCCCCCCCCACACATAAAAAAATAAACAAAATTTTTGAAAAAAAAATTCAGAAAAAATTTAAAACTCATATCAGGTTTTTATGTTTCTTATTCATTTTTTATATTTTAGGTTTCTTGACTTTCGTAATAAATCTACAATGTAGTATGAAAGGTGATGAAAGTAAAGAACGAATTAAGACTGTAAGTGTAATAAAGGAATCGGCCAAAAATTTTAAAATTCGTTTTTTTTTTTTTTTTTTGAGAGGGGGGAGGGGGAGAAAAGAAAATTAGGTGCAGATACTGAAGGGGGACAAAATATAAAATCAGAAACAGACAAATGCTGTACTTCACTTCCCTATTGGAGAATTAAAATGCAAAAAGGTTACTTTATACTCTGTTGACAGACGTACTTGACAACTTCAAATTGGTTTAAATTTTACCCAACTCTTAGCCAAAATAAAACAACATGCTTCAATGCAATTTAAACTTTGATTTATGCATCACATAACTACATATATACATAAAATATACATATAATATACATTGATTAAATTCCAAGTGATTTAAACCATGATTAAAAACAAGAATACCCGTAAGTAGCAAAATAGATTTGAAATTACTTTTGCTTTACCGTACACATATTTTATCCCATGCGTACGTTCTAAAAATTTTATAACAGTAGAAATTTGCCGTGTCACAGTAATAAGAATATTTTTAAAGAGCAATATTCTAGAAGTTCATGAAATTGCAAAAGTCACTGAATATGCATACGTCATTGCAAAAAAAAAAAAAAGGTCGAATTTATTTTGGGCCCCTACCAATTTTGGGCCCCCCCCGCGTTGCGGGGTATTGCGGGTACGAAGTTACGCCACTGTCTCGTAGGATAAACTCTGCCTTTTCTTTAGTTTCTTGAAATCTCTGGGTTTCGCGGATTGTCCTAAAAGATTTTTTCGCTTATTCATCATTGTCTATGTGTGCTGGACTTTTACTACATAAAGTCTATGTGACTTTCCCCGTCATATTTTACGTAAAAAAAAGTCTCCTGGAGAAATAATCTTTTGAAATTTGCAACTTTTTGTCATTCTAAGATCTAGTTGCTCATGAGAAGGGATAAACAGTAATAAATCCTTGTCCTTGTCTTGATTAGAAGAATTGGGGTTAGAATCTTGATTTTTCAAACAATTTCCTTCAAATAAGTTTGAATTAGAACAACAGAACTAAGTGTTCCGATTAACCCCGCAATTTTTTTTTCCTATGGCATTTTTCAGAATTCTTCATTTTTATGACACAACTTATAAAAAATGTAAATTCTAATGTGGTATTCTGTTGTTCAGATACATGTATAATTAAAAAATACCACTCTTAGATTTTAAATATAAGAAGGTTTGTTTATGCATATGAAGTTTTGCAGTCTATGAAAATGTGATGTTTTCTAGCATTCCACGTGCAGCCCTCCTTAGAAGCCAGTAGCGTAGCCAGGTTGACAAAAGTAATTTTTTCCTACTTCCTATGATCTTACCTTTCTAAAAACAAATTCATGGCGAAAAATACCTAATAGTATATTTATGAAGAATTTCTTTGTACGGTCGGGAAGTTTTGTTCCGATTGACCCCGCTGTTCCTATACACCCCATTTTACGGTACCACTTTTGTCGTGCCAACTGAAATGTACAAGCTGTTTTTGGACCTCAAAAACGCTAAAAAACGTCAAAAATGCCTTGTTTTGAGGGCCTTCACTGACCTTACGGTAACAACTTACCACAAATTTAACATTCATTTTGTAAAGTTTTAACCTTCTATATTCCATATACAAAAAGAAAATTGGAGTTCAACCGTTCCTGTTAAGAGTTTTGGCTCACAGCAACTTCCATGTCTTGAAAATCCGCTTAATTTTTGATGCCGCACTTTCAACTTTAGGGGTCCATAAAAACTAAACAACTCAACTTTGGAACAAAACATTCTGGATTTGGTCTTTCAATAAGATAATAAACATTTGGTAATTTTTGGGAGAAAATCTGAGAGGTCATGAATCACCCCATAATGCTAGGCGTGACAGTTTCTCAGATTCTTGCTCTTAATTTAAAAATTTATTTAAAAAATTGAAAATTATGGGAATTTTCAACTGGGTAACTTATGTTACAATAACTTACGTTACAAAGTTTACTTACAAGCATATCTTTATTACAAAAATTAATAAATGAAAATTACAACTTAGTTTAGATCGAAACATTGAAAATTAACAATTATGAATTAAATTTACAGAAATTTAATATCAAACTCAATGAAAAATCAAAAATATTACATAACATAAGACTTAAATCTATACTGGCTGCTGCTATTAACAAGTTCAGGTAATTCAATTTTTCAAATCATTCTTTCTTTCTTATTATAAATTTCATCTGTCGTTACTGGCCATTTCTAATTGGTTCCAACAGCAGCCATTACTTATATTTTAAACTAGTTTTCTTCAATAATCGTCACAAATCAAGGATACAATGTATTTTCGTACTTTACCACACACCATTCACCAGCTTTTATCTCTGTTTTTTCTTCTTGTTCCTTAAAATACTTAACTAAACAAAACCCCGTAGTTTGTTAATTTCTAGTTCTTAAATGGTCATTGTCAATGTGCGGATCTTCAGAAAGTATTTTTGATAGATTTTGCTTTTTCTAACATATTTCAATACCATAAAGAGGGACTTATATTTAAAAATCTGTAATATCCACATGACTTTTCTCATACCCCTTCTACAGCGCATCTTTTCTGCAGAGTTTAGTGGCATTTTAATGCAGAATAAAATGTATTTCACCTGTAAGAGATAAAATATTTTTGTATTTGTTACTTCTAAAACATATTTGATAACTTTAAATCATAACAGAAGCCATTTTTGAATAATTTATAGTACATTACTCCTAAATATTCTGAATGCAGTGATATTGTTTAGAGAGAATTAATATCTCAAAATCCAAAAATAAACATATAATTTATAATAGAGGTGTATTGTAATCTTATTAACAAATAGAGACATTTTAAGAAATATGATTAATTTAAATTAAGTAAATACAGTACAAATTCAAAAGAATTCTTGAATAAATTACTCCTACTTACCACATAGGTTTATTTCAATTTACTTTCTTTATAAATACAAGTATTTAAGTTCTACTTGGGTAACTTACATTACCTACATATGTTGATAACTTAAGTTACACGTTTTGATTGTAGCACAAAAAATTAAATAGACAATATTTAAAAAAAAACTTTAACTATTTGCTTAACACACACTTATAAGATAGAAAATATAGCATTGTTAACATGGCATTGCCCTTTGTTTATGCACATCATGAACTTTAACATGTTTTTGGTAACTTATGTTACAAAAAACAGTGCATTTTTGAAGTTAACATAAATCACTTAATTTACGTGAAAACACTCGTTTTAGCAATTTACAATATTGAATTAAAGTGTAATAATCAATATTCTTCCTTTAAAACAGTTATCTAAAGAAAAAATTTGAAACTTACCAACGTTGAAAGATTGACCATTTGCTTTGCCAAAAGTTAAATATTCCATTTGCAACTTCAAAGTGCTGCCAAAACTAAAAATACTACATTCTTAACAAAAATTAGTATAAATAATAAACTTCTAACATTTTTAAACCGAAAAATATGTAAAACAGACACATTGCTCTAAGTTGATTTTTCCAACGCTTTTCCACACTTGCATGGAATTGCCCAGTAGTGTTTTTAAGACTTTTTATATAAATGAAGAGTAAAAGTGTAATTACTATTAATTTAGCATACTGAAATTAAAGAAGTTTTCAAGAACCGTAGGAACCGCGGGCGGGACCTTCTTTTCGCAAATCCAAATGGTTGTCAATATCTGGTACATTACTTAACTTGCAATTTTAAAACTGAATAAAATATAAAAAAAACTTTTTAAATTTAAAGATTATTTCTGTCCGCTCATTCGCACTAAAAAGTATGAAATAAACTAAGTATTCGATATAGTGATTATAGTGCTCAGAAATTCCAGCTCATCTTGATATATTTATATTTACGTTAATGCTAAAGCAGCCAATAAAGTTTAAATGAAAAATTTGATTTAAGAAATAGGCGGTATACTGTTTATTACGAATAGCTTTTACTATACCGCCTATTTCTTAAACCAAATTTTTCATTTAAACTTTATTGGCTGCTTTAGCATTAACGTAAATATAAATATATCAAGATGAGCTGGAATTTCTGAGCACTATAATCACTATATCGAATACTTAGTTTATTTCATACTTTTTAGTGCGAATGAGCGGACAGAAATAATCTTTAAATTTAAAAAGTTTTTTTATATTTTATTTCAAAGTTTTTTCGTTTTAAAAATTATTTAGAATTGCGTGAAGACAAACGCCGTTAAGCATAATTCACCGAGAAAATTACAAACGCCGTTAAAAATGCTATTCACGAACACTTTATTTTTTATTCATGAGAATATTTCGTTTCCAATTTTCTTAATTTATCAACTTACTTTGAGTCAAACGCCATCAAGCGTAATGTTCAATTTGAAGAACTACCTATGCATTTTCTACAGCCCTTAGCCTTTTTTAATAAGTCACTTAAGCAAATTTTTGAACTTGACGAATAATGTTGATTGTTTGCTAATCTCATTCGTTTAATACATTCTTTTGCTTTAATATTGCAAGGTTTATCTCCAACAATTTCAGTCGGATAGCTCACGTGAAGATTAAATGCCCACAATCCGCAAATATATCTTTGTTTTGGTTAGCCTTGTGATTAATGTGTTAAATTTAAAACCAAACGTCAGTTTTATGATTACTATTATTTCATTGTTTCTGGAGACAAAAAGCTGAAGTGAGCGGAAGTGCGTTAAAGTTCTCGCGACTGGATTTAACTCTGCAACCGGAAGCAAAATGTGAAAACCATGACAAAAGTAAGTACAGAAAAAGTCTTTAATAAAAAGATGTACCTTTTTTTGAATTGTCATTTAGCAATGAATTATAGTACAGCAACTTACCTTCATTGGTGGTTTAAGTGGTTGATAGCGAACAAGTCCATAAAGCAAGAACAGATATCCTGCTTTAGTCTCATCTGCTGATGATTTATAGAATAGCTCCATGGTTAAATGAAGGATCTGTCCACAGAACTTCGAAGTGGGGAAAATGAAATTAAAAGAATTATCAATGATATATAGTAGAGATAAAATTTCCATTAAAAAAAAAGTAAGTCGCATTTTAAAACTTAAATGTTTTATGTACACTGAAGTGACAAAAGTCATGGGATACCTCTTAATATCGTGTCGGCCCTCCTTTTGCCCGGCGAAGTGCAACAACTCGACGTGGCATGGACTCAACAAGTCGTTGGAAGTCTTCTGCAGGAATATTGAGCCATGCTGTCTCGATAGACGTCCATAATTGTGAAAGCGTTGATGGGGCAGGATTTTGGGCACGAACAGACCTCTCGATGGTGTCCCATAAATGCTCAATGGGATTCATGTCGGGCGATCTAGGTGGCCAAATCATTCGTTGGAATTGTCCAGAATTTTCTTCAAACCAATTGCGAACAGTTGTGGCCCGGTGACATGGCGCATTGTCATCCATAAAAATACCATCGTTGTTTGGGTACATGAAGTACATGAATGGCTGCAAGTGATCTCCAAGTAGCTGCACATAAGCATTTCCAGTCAATGTTCGGTCCAGTCGCACTAGAGGACCAAGTCCATGCCATGAAAAAACAGCCCACACCATTACGGAGCCACCACCAGCTTGAACAGTGCCTTGCTGACAGTTTGGGTCCATGGCTTCGTGGGGTCTGCGCCACACTCGAACCCTACCATCGGCTCTTACCAGCTGAAATCGTGACTCATCGGACCAGGCCACGGTTTTCCATTCATCTAGGGACCAACCGATATGCTCACGTGCCCACGAGAGTCGCTGCAAGCGATGTCGTTCTGTCAGTAAAGGCACTCGAGTCGGTCTTCTGCTGGAATAGCCCAAGAAATCCAAATTTCTCCGCACAGTTCTAGCAGACACGTCCATTGTACGTCCCACATTGATTTCTACGGTGATTTGACGCAGTGTTGCTTGTCTGTTAGAATTTACGACTCTTTGCAGACGTCGCCGGTCTCGATCTTTAAGTGCAGGCGGTCGACCACTGCGCTGTCCATGGTGGGATGTTATGCCTGAAATTTCATACTCTCGGCACACTCTTGACACAGTGGATCTGGGAATGTTGAATTCTCTAACGATTTCCGAAATGGCATGACCCATGCGTCTAGCTCCAACTAACATTCCGCGTTCAAAGTCTGTTAATTCACGTCGTGCGGTCATCATCACGTTAAAACCTCTTCACATGAATAACTTGAACAGAAATGAAAGCTCTGTAAAAGCACTGCGCATTTATACCTGTTCTATGCGATGCTACTGCCATCTGAAAATTTGCATATTGCTATCCCATGACTTTTGTCACTTCAGTGTACATCAACATAGAGCCAAAAATAATAAAATTTTGTCACATAAAAGCTTTTAAACATTTTGAATTCCTTAACTTTTGCATGGTATGAGTAATTTAGAAAACATATCTGCTTGAACTGTTTTCTCCTTTACGGCCAGTGAACTGATCATCGAACCATGTATCAATACATTCGTAATTTTTCCTTCATTTCAGGTATTTTACTCAATTCTGAGATTTTTATTAGCGGATATATTAATTAAAAACTTATTTTTTCGACCCACACCCAGGAATTTATTCAGAGCAACTGCGGATTCTCCTGAATTAGGGGGTAACTTTGTATTGCTCAGTCGATGTCACGTGATCTCTTCAAAGATCGAAGGAAATCCTATGTACCAGTGACAAACT